>SKCR01038668.1:0-61479 GCA_019454045.1 Zanthoxylum bungeanum
CTCACATGAGAGCTTGACCTCTCTCTTAGACAAGCTTCTGTTCTCTGACACAAGCCTTTTGATCTCTCCATTCCTTTAAACACTTGTCACCGCTATCACGGCCACCTAAAGAAGTCAAGGTAACAACAAACCTTGCTTTCACATTTTACTCATTTACAGCTCATTTCATACTACTGACTTGAGCGTCGGAGTGCCCCCGGCACCCACCACACCGGTGGGCAGTCTACTCCCGCTCACTCTACCTTTGTCTTGCAGGATTGCTAGTGCCCCTAACCTACAAATTCTCGATTGTGGACCTCGGCCTGAAAACCAGCATCCACAATATCCTCTAGTCAAAGGATTACATGTGTTATTTGACTCGATGAGATTCCTATTGACGGTGGTGTGTACTTCCAACTATTATGAATCACTTATGAGTTATTCAATATTCGCTCCAATGAATACCCACATGTCTATACGAGTTTCCCTAGCTCATGGTATATTGGGTTCAACCATTGGAACTCCAATTTCAATATACGACATGTGCTAGTCTTCTAGGTTATAGGAATTCAACCGTGTTCCAAAACCAACGACTGAGACTATTTACTTTAAGAATAGTTTATAATAGTAATACTAACCCAATGTCGGACCACCCAATGTCCAATATTACGACATGACTATTCTTTTGTCAATGTCATTATCATCATATTTATATATCAATTTAATATTCATTATGGCATAAATTACCATTAAAAGGGTTGAAATGAAAATGTAGTTATTTTATTAATAAATAATAAAATATAATACATAATATATTATTCGAATTGACGCTCCAAGTACCAACTCCAATACATGGATACATGTATTATTGTATACACACGTTTAAAATCATGAGTATCATAGCATACTAACCTTATTTTGATCGTACGTTTATAGATCCTACCAATTCCACACAGGAATTCCTAGCCAGTTCCCCGAGCCAGCACAAGTAGTAGGATTTATCGTCAGCTCTGGGAGTAAATGCTACATCTTTCCATGTTTTTGAAGTTTAATTGTTTTATAAATTGAGTTTTAAGTTTATTATCATGTTAGATTTAAAATTTATACTAGTATGATATCATTTTGCCATGTTTTTAAAGTCGGCCCAAAACAAAGTGACAAGATTGACCAATTCTTAGCACATGGACTTTACAAATATCATGGTTTTATTTTGGAGAAATTGAGGAAAATTATAAATTACTTCATTTCTTCTTTTTCCCCACCATTTTCTCACGCCTAACACACTATACTTCTCCATTTATTTTGCTTCACCATTTCTTTTGCTTCATTATCTACTCCCATGCAAGCTCATAAAGATTGTTTCTTGCCATTTCTAAAGTCAATTGGAGCAAGGTAATACTCTTAATCTCACTCTAGTAATTTTCAAGCAATCCAAGCATGACATTTCAAGCTTGCCATATATATATCCATGGAAGATTCAAGAATGATTCATGACCATTTTGTATGTTAGAGTTGATTTTGATGTTAACTATGATTACAGAACAAGAAATCGATCGGAAAACTGACTGTATTTAAAAAATATTTATGGGGCCTACTGTGGGCCCCACAATATCGGTCATGAGTGGGCCTCACACTTGGGATTTAATACTACCACCCAAGAGCGGACCCAGACTAAACCTACACAATCCATATTTAACTCTACAAATTGATGTAATTGGTGTGTCTAGAACCCTTGTCCTCAAGATTGAATGTGTAGCACAGTTGCCACAAGGTTATGACATGTTTCTTGTTATTATATGTAAAGAATATATGTGTGTGTTTGTGTGTAAGTAATATATATATATATATATATAATATATATATATATGTAAAATAATAATAATAATATTATATATTATATATATTTTTTTTATTTTTTTATTTTTTTATTTTTTTTATTTTTTTAATTTTAATTTTAATTTTACCGACCAACCGTTTTTGAGTCGGTAAAATGACTATTTTTTTTTTATTTTTTTATAAATAATATTCTTTTAGCGATCGAATGAATATTTGGTCGATATTTATTATAATTACCGACCAAAATTTTAGTCGGTAATTATTGAAGGCATAGACTAGCGCCAAATTAATCTTTCGCATCGTATTACCAATCGACTATCGACTGAATATTCGGTTGGTAATATTTTTATCGGTAATAGGTCAGAAATTATTTTTATCCTTTTCGATCGGTACTCGATCGGTATATACTAAAAAAATACCGACCGAAATAGTCGGTTGGTAATTTCAATTGGTAATTCCATATTTTCTTGTAGTGTTAATTTGATGTTCATCTTCATGGATTATGTAAGGATTTAGTTGGGTTAGATTCTAGGGTTTGGATGTGTTTATGCCATAGACCCCCTTGTGTTCTTGGATAGGAATAAAACATATTATAGTTTGGGGGAAGTGTTTATGTTAAGCAAGGTTAAGTGGTAATGAAGGATTTCCAAAAGAGTTGGCATTGGTGAGTTGCAGAACAGCCCTGAAATTGGGTTTGTGTCGCGACACGCAAGGATTTGTGTCGTGATGCGACACCAAAAATGAGATCTCTGACCTGACACATGCCTTGTGTGTGTCATGACGCTGAATGGGTCGCGTCGCAACGCAAGTAGCTTCAGGATTGACATCGCGATGTGCTCAACCTTGCGTTGCGACGCTAAGCCAGATTCATGATTTGTTTCCAATTTGTTCCAGAACACGTTATAGGATATCATATATCATCTTAGACTTCCTTATCATTATGGATACACGTATCATTGTCCGAACACATTTAGAATCATAAGTATCATAACATACTAATTGTATTTCATGTATATTTCATGTGTATCGTATAATAAACATGCATGTGTTCAGGAAATTAAGTATTGATATGTTGTCGACAACACAAGTACATGTTACAGTCAACTCATGACAAGTCATGTATATGTACCTTATAGGCTTAGAGAGATGGTATCATTGTCTCATGTCGGTCATTTCCTATAAATACTGGGATGTGATGTGAACGAAATTGGAGCACTTTTGAGGGGATAAGTATTTGTTAGTTATTTATTTTATTTTAATTATTAATATTAATTAATTAATTTAAATTTTATGTAGATTCACACGAAAAAAATGAATAAACTAGATGTGAATCGGTTAAACAATCTTGTCTTTATTTCCTTTAATGTCAAATTGAAGAACAAGTATGTGTTCAGGAAATTAAACATGTTACATTGCATATTTCATTTGTATCATATGATAATCATGCATGTGTTCAGGAAATTAAGTATTGATATGTTATCGATAGAACAAGTACATGTTACAATCAACTCATGACAAGTCATGCATGTCCACGTTATAGGCTCGGGGAGATGGTATTATTGTCTCTTGTCGGTCATCTCCTAGAAATACTGAGATGTGATATGAATAAAATTGGAGCACTTTTGAGGGGATAAGTATTTGTTAGTTAGTTATTTTTGTTTTAATTATTAATATTAATTGATTTATTTAAATGTTATGTAGATTCATACGAAGAAAATGAATAGACTAGATGTCAATCAGTTAAATAATCTAGTCTTTGTTTCCTTTAAAGTCAAATTGAAAAACAAACACAAAAGTGAGAGGGATATGAAAATGGATGTATTACTAGATTTTTTTTTTTTTTATCAAAAGCTCTACTTCTAAAAACTCTATTAATAAAAGCTCTAATTGAAAAAGCTCTATTTGAGAAATTATACCAAACAGACCCTTACTTGTGATTCCAAAATTATATAGATAAATAAAATGGCTATAATTTCACCTATTTCATAGTATTTATTAAAATAAAGATACAACTAAAATATGCATTACTTACATAATTACATGTAATAATAGTAGAGACTGTCTTCTAATAGTGTGGTTTATTTTATCACTCACGCTGAATTTGGTAGAGTATTAAACTGAGAATATAAGCTAGTTTATAAATTGTGAAACAAAAACTATAGTATAAACTAGCCTAACAAAATAATCACAACTGTGATATTATAATTTTATGAGTATAAACTAACATTAACGCCACCATTAACTCTCTGTTTGGTACAACATTTAAACGCTAGCTTAGATACTAACTTATAAGCTCACCAAACTCTATACCAAAAGGTGTCTTTAGTGTTATTATTCTAATAGCTTTTACAACATAAAGTAAATGATCAGAACAAAAGAAGACAGACAACTAAGCAACAGAACAGAAAGATGGATACTCTGTTAAGAGACTTATCAAGCTCCATTTCCTGTCTTCTGATTCTAGGATTGTTACTCACCAAGAGAGGTTGAGATGGATATGTGAACAAACTCATACTAGAACCCCCCCAAATCCTCTCTAAGTTCATCCCTCCAAACATTACCATCAGCGGATTAACGAAACTGATTGTCGCCATACCTCCGAGACTGGAAGTCGCCAAGGCTGCATGACTACCATAATGGTGAGGAAAGTACTGCGGGTTGTGAAATGACGGGGCATGTGACTGGAAAAAATCTGAATGCATTCGTTGAGTTCGATGCCTTGTGGAGGTGATACTAGAAGCCGATGTGTTCAACACAGAAGGTTGCGGCCTACTTGGTACAACCACACCCAAAATGGACTTCTTGGATTCGGATTCGGATTCGGATTCAGATGAGGTTCCACAGCCGTAGAGAGGGACCAATGAGGTAACAGATATGTTTGCTTTGCAGATGGGGCAATTCGGCTGTTGTTCATCTGCATCCGCAGAGGAAGTTTTGGCATGAAGCCACTTGTATATGCAAGGCCAGCAGTACAGGTGACCACAGAGGGTGACCATGGGGTCATGGGCCGAGTCTAAGCAGATGTTACACTTAAAGCAGCTGCTGTCATTTTCTGAAACACTCGTGGGTGCTGAGAAGGAACTCCATTTCTGCCTGAGTATAACATTTCCATCAGCTTCATAGCCTGGCTCTGGTTCAAAGAAGTTATGTTCCATAGGAATGTGCTCTGTTACAAAGAGAAGGTTTCCTAGCCTGGAATAGGCATAGAGACTCATCAATATAAAGTAATAACAAAGTAGACACCCAAGACATCTAACAAAACGGCTTTTATAATCAAGATCAACATGCAAGCTGTCACCTCCAAAACCTAACTTTTAAATCAAATGATTAATGATTCCTAAGCATCTAAAAGAGCACAAAAATAGTATAAGCAGAGATATTAAAGTTCAAATTATGTTCAATCAATAATTGTAGGATGGGTCCATATTAAGCAATAAAGATTAAGAAATGTCAATTAACTAGATCGGCTCCACATAAGCAAAAATAAAAGGTTCATCAACTGACCAAATTACAGATGATAAGAACAAAAAACTAGTCCCCACCAATCTTCATCCCAAACAAATAAAAGTGAAGAAAAGATGATAACTAAAGTCCCAACTCCCAACAGCATAATTCATGATTGGCCTAAATTTTATTAATCACCTCTAAGATCAGAGGATGACTTTAGCTTCCAGCAAGCTGTCATCTTGCAGGATTATTTATTTCCATGAACTCTTCAAGTACACAATTCTAAACTGTTCAATTCAGAGCAAAAAAGTTATATCAAAATGTTAAAATCTACAACAAACGCAAATGGCTTTTCCTTTTTAGAACATCAATTTATCATAAATAACTTAGTAACTCAAATGTTAGGCAAAACTGGCTATTGAGCTACTTTCTTTCACACGGTGTCACGGACAAGGGCCAAAAAAGGTTAAAGGTAAAGAATAGTTAAATTCAATAACAAGAAAATGTTTCATTGTCACAAGGTATAAAGATTAACTAGTTTTACAACATAGCCCTGTAACTTAATTATCGACTTTAATGGAAATTCACGAACCTACATCCAGAATCTAAAACCAAAAAGGTAAAAAATACAAAAAAACTTAATCTAGGGATAGAAAAGCAAACGTATGTGCTTTTATTATTACTTTGAAGGATAGATTCCTAACCAAAAAATAAAAAATAAATATTCCCAGGTGTAAAGAACACCAAGATATAAAATCATTTATTTCATTAGGAACAAAACAAACTGCATTTCAGTCAAAAGAGTTTTCCTATTTTCAAAGTAATGGTGTAAAATCACCAATAAATAATAATTAACTCCCATCAAACTGCAGAAAATTATACTGGTCTAGCCAAGCAATGGAAACTTATTTTTGAACGGAAAGTGAAAACAGGAAATGGATATGTAGATCACAAAACATCATATTACAGCAGTCTTTATGTCTCAACCAAAATGGTAACAAAATTAAGATAATCTTTAAATGCTTAACACTCAACAAAAGCTATTAAACCCATGAATATTTCTGTCATCAAGCCTCAAAATTGGACAAAATTGTAAGTCAATGAATAATAATCATTACATTATCCTATAAAAAAAAAGAGCAAATCTTGGTCAAACAAAATTCCCAGTAATAAAATCAAACATCCTCCATCAACATTACAATCTGGGCGGACTGGACTTCTACAATCAAATGACAAAGAGAGAGAGATTATAACTTACTGATATACAAAGAGGGGAACTTCAAAAAATCTGAAAGATGGATAAACTTTGATGAAAATAAACGGTTAAGAGGGAATTGTGGAGAAGAATAAATGGGTATAAAAATTATCAATGTAATAATTATGTAAAATCTGATGCTTGTGTCTCACAAACAGCGGCTATATATGTATTGGTTCTTCAGTTTTGCATTAGAGAATGGTGCTGTCGCAAATACCGCATCTTGCATTTATTGCTACAATGGACCCGTCATTTCTCGCAATTTTAAATTTACTAATTAATTAATAACAGAAAATTATTAAAAAATGGGTAAATTATCTTTTTGGATAAGGACGGTAAACTATTTTAATTTGAGATAAGCACATAATTAATCCTAATATTTTTAAAGTCTTCTTAATTAGTCCAAAATCCAAACATTAATCATAAATTATCTTTATTCATATTTATATCTTTTTTTTTTCAATCGTTGAAACCTCACCGTTAAACCACCTCTTATGGGTTTAAACGGAGTAGGTAAAACCCACGACTGTCCCAAACTCTTACAAGAAACGCATTCTCTGGATTCGAATCCATGACCTCAAGGTGAGGTCATAAACCCTACACCACCAAACCACGCCCCTTAGGGACTTATATCCCTATTTTACTCATATCTATTACATCAATAATTTTTTTAAAAATATTTTTTTAAAAAAATTATACTCTTCATTGTTCACGTGTGAACATTAAAATTTTCACTGTTTACAAATATATTTTTTTACAATATTTGTATATTTTTATAAGGATAGCACGTTTTTATAAGAAAGCCATATTTTTACAAAGACCATGAATTTCTTGTAAGAACAACCACATTTTTTATACACACTTTTTTATAAAGACAATCACATTTTTTTAATAAAGACATTATTTTTATGAGCACAATCATATTTTCCAAATTTATATTATGTACAACATAATAATTTTGAGGTTGTTTTTGACGTTGTGAATTTCTTAATTTGAGAAAGGTTCCTTAATGAATATTGTAGGTTTGTAATTTTCCAAAAAAAAAAAAAAAAAAAGAATATTGTAGGTATAAACGATAATTGTATGTAATATTTTATAGATTATGATATGGGGTTTGAATGAATGAGACATGAATATTTGAAAAGGTAACATATAAAATATAAGAGTCATTTTTATCCATTTTTTGTCGAAACATATCGACCATGTTACTTATTTTAAAGCTTATGATTTGTATCAATAATACATAATTTTTTTTGAAACATTTTTTTTCTTAGGAGATATTTAGTTCTTAAATTTAAAGTTGAAAAAATAATATCCTATTTTTGCTTCTCTCAAGTGCCATTTTTTTTTTTTGTGAAAAACTTATAATAACATTATTTTATCATGTATATTTATGTATTTTTACATATATGTCACATTTCAATATATCCAGGACATGCCCTGTAGGGGACAGGGCCACCATCTCCATAAGCCATTAACATGTACATGTATGATATAGTATGACCTATGAATGAACTGTCTAATCTGAAAACATGCATATTTGATATACAATACATATAAGTTTCATAAAATCAATTGTATACCATTGGAGTTGGCGCTTGAAGCGCCAATCCGAATAATGAATTATACATTATATTTTATTTGTTACTAATAAAATAACTATATTTTCATTTCAACATTGTTAATGGTAATGTCATTATGCATATTAGATTGATATACAAATGTGCTGAGAATGACATTGACGTTAGAATAGTCATGTAGTAATACTGGCACTAGGTGGTCTGACATTGAGATAATATTACTATTATAAAATATTTTAAAAGTAAATATTCATAGTCGTTGGTTTTGGAATACCGTCGAATTCCTATAACCTAGAAGACTAACACATGTCATATATTGGAATTAGAGTTCCAATGGTTTAACCCGATGTACCATGAGTTTTGGAAACTCGTATAGACGTGTGGGTATTGGTTGGACTGAATACTGAATGACTCACAGGTGATTCCTAATAGTTGGAAGTACACACCATCGTCAATAGGAATCTCCTCGAATCGAGTAGCATATGTGATCCTTTCACTTAGGATATCATTGATTTTGTGAGTGATCTTCCACACGTTGATGTCATATATGTCAGAGACCTTTCATAGTCTGACCGCTAGATGTTCGTTGGGTGTGGACCAATGCACTCGTTAATCAAATACGTATCAAGATATGATTTGTCGGCCCGTATGTGTACCATAAGGGGGTTTAGGTATCCATGTGAGTAAGTCACGATTCTTAAGAATTTGGCCAAAGCCAATCACCTAGTATGAGTGGGCATTATCGGATTCGGATCGGATCGGACCGAATCCGAATTCGATTCGATAAGAGTTGATTTGTTTGGTTTGATCAGATTTTGAGTCCTTATCGGATCGGATCGGATTTGATCCGATAACTATCGAATCGAATCGAATTTATTCGATCCAATTTGATATCTTAACGAATCAGATAAATTCGATTTGATAACAGATATGAATCCGATAGAGCATCCGATTTGATAATGAATTCGATAGTGGATTCGATTTGATAACGGATCCGATTTGATAAAATTGATTTGAATTTTAAGTTATCCGATCCGATTCGATTCGATAAAATTGTTATGAATTTATAAATTTTCGAGTCATTTTTTCGAATCGGATCCATTATCGAATCAGATTTGTTATCAAATCGAATCTACTATCGGATTTATTATCAAATCAGATTCTCTATCGGATTCGGATCTGTTATCAAATCGGATTCTCTATCGGATTTGGATCTGTTATCAAATCGTATTCTCTATCGGATTCAGATTTGTTATCAAATTGGATAAAATCCGATTCGATCCGATAATTATCAAACTTATCCGATTCGATCCGAAATTCGACAAACAACCAAACACGATTTGATCGGATTCGAGAGCCAGATTTAATCTGATCTGATGCCCGGTCCTATAACCTAGGGTGGATCACACCAGAAATGATGTTTTGATTAGATGTAAATAACTGTGGATATGTCGACAATATGAGATGTGTGTCTCGAAAACTTGACGGTGTAATATATGTTTCTTAAACACAACTTGGATAGCCTACGACATAGGGATTATTAAACATATGTGATGACATCGACTTCTATTAGTTCAGAAAGGTCATTCGTGTTCTTCGCGAATCTGGAGGTGGCCAAATTGCGTACATATAAGCTATGCATATAAAACGAACGTGTTTGGACTTAAAGGGTCCCATAATATGAAGTGTACTTGTTGAACACTTGAGTAGCCGATAATGTTTGATAATAAATAATATTTGATATTATGATTATCAATTAAAATAATTAAGTATTATTGAATAACATTAATTATTTACTTTGACCCAATTGGATTAATTGGATTAATCCAAAATCACACAAGGGCTTTATTATAATTTCATAAATATCTCTACCATTGGAGGATATTTTGGTAATTACAAAATATGTAATAATATGTGTTTTTGGCTTGATTTAATTGGATTAAATCAAAGTGGTAGATAATGAACTAATCAATTGGTTAAATTTTGTCTAGATTTAATTGGATTAAATCAAAGTGATAGACAAACATACAATACTTGATTTTTATTATTAGAATAAAATTAAATGAAAAAGTCACTTGTCAAAATTTTACAAGAATCTCGTCACAGTAAAGTGAGCCGAAAATAAAACTTAAATTTGACTTAGTTCCACACGAAATTTGAAAAAAATACTTAATTTGAGAGTTGTAGTCTTGTGTCTAAACTTTCCAACGATACCAAAATCACTGGAAAATCATATTTATATTCCAAGATATCGCAAAGATAGCAAAAACTGTTCACAAGTGTTGTTAAATTAAAATAAGTACTGAAATTGAGAAATTATCTCGAGCTCCCAACAAGGATTACATAGATAATAAACTCACCAATATTTGATTATGTGCATAATAATATCTTATGCATGAACAGAATGATCATGATAAACATATTATGATAATTGGGGTGTTACAATATAAATCTATTAAATAGAAAGAATAAATTATAATTAGATTAAATTGGTAGAGCCGTAATAATGTTGACTTGACAATTTTAGGAATTCCTTTCCTCTGTGAAATAATCGATCAGTACTTCCTTCCATTATCCAAAGTGTTTGAATTTATCTGTGGGATAAGATAAAAATAATAATATTAAAAAAATAATAATCAGTTATTGTGTTTTGTGTGCCACGTGTTAAATTGAATTTTTTTAAAAAAAAAAAAAAACATAAATCATCTAGAATTACATTTTTTTTTGACATTTTCATTTGAATGGCAGTCTTGAAATATAGATTTCAGTGAGGAGACTAAATGCAAATTATATTTTTCTTTAGTTGAATGGGAATGGTTGAGGTTTTAAATAACAATAATTTTAAGATAGTATTTTTTTATAATATTTTAATATATTTTTTGTTTCAAATAGTGATATATTTTAAATTTTCTCCCAAATATACAATTATTTTAAAATAGAATTTATAATTTATTATTATGGTCTAAAAAAGAACGACGAACAAACAACCAAACAATCTTCACAAGAAACCAAAAAATATAATACTAGAAGATAAGGTTTATATATATATATATATATACGGCCCACTACACGCTGGCAAACATCTTATGATTATGAAATTCCATGTGTCAGATTCGTGCCTATCAAACCAAAATCAAAATGGATAAGTTTTGAATTATCCTTACGTCAACATTAATCATATTTGTTATTTTATTTTGATATTTTTGAAAAGTCTCTTCGAGTAGAACTAGGGGTGTGCATCGGTCAGTTAATCCTTGATTTTTTAACCGAACCGAAATTTTTCGGTTAAGTAAATATATAACCGATTTAACCATATTATGACACATAACTATTAACCAATTTAACCATTATATTTCGGTCGGTTTTGGTTAATTCGGTTATTAACCAGTCCAACAAATATAAATTCATAAACTCAATATTCAACAAAGCAATTTAACACAAATATAAATTCATATTCATCAAATTTAATATTTAACCCAATATTATGAAATTATGGGTTTCTTAATAGCCAATAATTTAATAATTTTTGGTTTTAACAATTTATTTAACAATCGGTTTTTGAAATTTTGTTATTTAATTATTTAGGGTTTTGAAACATGTATATATTTTGGTTATCGGTCGGTTCGGTTATACGAATCTCATAACAGAAACCGAACCAAATAATTGAAAAAGTTAAAAATTTTAACCGTAAAAACCGATTTAATCACAATAACCTAACCGTTATAAGAAAATGGGTCGGAATGGTTCGGTTAATCGGTTAAAACCGATTAATGCACACCCCTAAGTGGAACACATGCAACATTTCACATTTACGCTAATGAAACACGGATCGTTGAGCTTTTTGAATAATAGGCCACAACAGCACAAGCAAAGGAAAGAATGGCAGTTTCCACACAACATGGTGAAATTCCCGACCAATAATAGCGATAAACCAAACTTTATACCCAAGAGAGGGTGAATTGAGTTACGGCTAAAATATGCGGAATTAAAATCTTTGCCGATTTTAAGCTCTTTTACCAATTAATGCTTAAGGTCAATTTTCTCTATTGTAATAAACAACCTATATGCAAGTTTCTAATATATTAAACATGAAATAAATAAAACTTGCAATATGTAAAGAGTTAAGGGATAGAGAAAACGACACCGAGATTTATAGTGGTTTGGCCAACAATGCCTACGTCCACTCCCCCAAGTCGCGCTTGAAGCTTTTCACTAATAACGAGTTTCTGTGGCTCACTCGCAACCAAGAGTTTTGCGCAAGGTCCACTCCGAACCTTTACACTTTGAATTTTCTACGTAGGCTCCCTCGAAAACCTTTACAATTACCCAAACGATGAGAATTCACAAACCGTAAGTGTTTTGTATACGAAATTGTAAAACACACTTGGGCACTCACAATGATAAAGAAGATTGTGTGAGTTGGTTACCCAAGTGATCTAAGCTCACTACAAGTGTATAAGAAGGTGTAGTGTGTGTGAGCTTGATATATGAGTGTATATGATTATGAAGGTTTATAAACACTCTTGTTTTTTGCTCTATGAAATGATATGAATGATGTGCATTATGTCTCATGTAAGGCACAAACGAATTGGGGCTTCAATTTATAGTAAAATGTGAAGCAAACCCGAACGGCTCTTTCTGAGACCGGTATGCCAGTCTCCTACGGATTTATTACTGTTTAGAGAAACTAGCTGTTAGATCGGTATGGTCACCGGTATGGGGACCGATATGGTGACCGATTTGGTCCTTGCCGGTTCCAGTAAGTGTGCAATATAAAGAGCTAGACCGGTATGTTGACCGGTATGATGACCGGTTTAGGTCATGCCAGTTCCAGTAAATAAACTAGCCGTTAGGCTCACCGGTATGGGACCGGTATGGAAACCGGTTTGGTGTGTGCCGATTCCAGTAGCCATGCAATCCTCAGGTTCACCGGTATAGTGACCGGTATGTGACCAGTAAGATCCGTGTCAGTTTCAGTGAGCATGTAAAACTCAGCATCTCATCGGTATGAACACCGATAAGGGACCGGTATGCCGGTCTCTGTACCAAAAATGCCAGTATGAAGGTTTGAATGCATTTTGTACATGAACCTAATACATCTAAGTGAATGTGCATATTTCCTATGAGCTTAGGCACTTGAATATACAATTCACATTACAATTAGAGCTCTAAGCTAAGACTTCATATAAAATCTTCATTGTATGCAAGTCTTCACATTCTTCGCTTTTCACCATCGTGTACTTTGACATCTTTTTGTATTGTCTCGCTTTTGCGCGTCGAAGACTTCACTCTCGTTGCATCATCAAAATCCATTATGTGATTGTGTCGCTAACAATCTCCCCATTTTTTATGATGACAACCCTTTAAAACTTGTGAGCTTCTGAGAGTCCGAATGTTGACGATTTTGCTCCCCCTCAATGTGTGATTGTCTTCAAAATTGCTCTATAAGACTTAGACAAACACATTAGTACAATTACTCCCCCTTAATCCAAGGGTGAGGGTAAAATAAGTTTTAATCTCATTTCTAATGATTTCTCCTCCTTTGACATTATCAACAAATGGAGAAGCAAAAAATTAAATCTAAATGAGATACCAATTAAATATGTGCATTAAATGATGATACCAAAATTTAAAAATATGCACATTTTGGCATTTCCCCATTTTTTCCATAAGATGTAGAAATCATGCATAATGTATTTCTAAAAAAATTTATACCATGATTATCAATTTGAACAATGATTAATGCATTTCAATGATTTCTTCCCATAATTATGATACCAATTAATCAAATATTCATGCTTTTCATTATATCAATAGGAAATTATATTGATGTATATGCATTTCATGATATCAACCTAAAATTTATGTCAACATATATGCATTTCATTTTCATTCAAATATGTTAAATGGAAAAAGCATTTTCAATGCAAATCAATCAAGTATTCACATATATGTTATTTAACTTAATAAAGTCAGTGTGATACTAATTGATACAAAATGAGGGTTGAATGTATGATTAAGGCATTTAATGATATCAAATGAACAATTGATACCAATAGAAAGTTAAGTATATTGCCTAATCACATGTATGCTTCAAAATATATTAACCAATTTGAAATAAGCATACAAATATAATTTGGAGGAAATGGTACAAATATTTCAGTGAATACAAAGTTTACCTTTAACCGTTGGCATTCCTCATCTCTTTGAGACTTTGGGATCAATTTGTAATTCTCTTTAAGATCCTTCCCAAAGCTCCCCCTACAAAATTATCAAGTGCATTTTGGTACCCAACCTTTCTTGGGTCCATGGGGGTTAAACTTGATTCCTTGAGAAACCCATGCATTTTTAATCACGTTCTTGTTCATGCACTCAAAAAATTTTTGGCCTTTTTTATTACATGCATGACATGTGACTTTTTCATTGATAGTACTATTATCATGGGAGTCGGATGCCTTAACAAAATAGTTCTTCAAAAATTTTCTTTTAATGTAAGGCCTATATCCTAATCCTTCCATTTTAAATGCATATTTTTGGGATCCTATTAGCATATTAAAATATTTATGTCTCAATGTGAATTTACTAACAATGTTTTGTAAATCTATAACCTTTTCGTTTAATAAAACATTTTCATTCAAAATAGATTCACATTCACATGTTTTTGAGCTAGATGGCATATTAGATATGACATTTTCAAGTTCTAGCTTTTTATTTCTTAAACATGTATGTTCATCATTTAAGCATGTAATTTTTTTTCATGTTTGGCCTTTAAGCATCTAATCTCATGATCTAAAACATGAAATTTATCCATACAAGATGCATGATCATTTTTTAGTGATGAATGCTCATTTTTAAACAATTTTAATTTCTTTTTAAGCATATCACACAACTCATTTAAGCCATTAAAAGCATCAAGTAAATCATTACAATCTTGAGAGTTATGTACCTCTTATTCTTCGTTTTCAAAGAAGAAATCATCATCCTCGATAGCCATAAATGATATTGATTTGTCTTTGACTTTGATCTCTTCCTCATCGGATGAGCTTGAGTCGCTATTGCTATAAGTTGAAGTAGCTTTCATTGCATTTTTCTTGGATTTTCCTTTCATTTTTCTCAATGGGCAATCAGTAGCTATATGACCCAGTTTGTTGCATTCATATCCAACAATTTTCTTGTTCTTCCGCGGCCATTTTTCTTCTTTCTTTTCACCCATCTTTGATTTTCCTTTAAGCTTTGCGGATTTGAGGAGCTTCTTGACCTTATTTGGTTATTATTGCCAACTCATCATCATTATCCTCTTCACTTGAGCTTGAGTCATCTCTTTGTAGGAAATGACTTTCCTTAGCGCGGTGGAAGTTGCTTGTGGTGGCACCGGGTCCGATATAGATCTTCAAAATTTTCTTTGCTTTCCCCTTTTGTTATAGTAGCCAAGATCAATCCTTTGGTGTCCAACACTTGGATCAACCACTCGATCTTCCGAACTATGACTCGAAACCAACAAATCGAAGTGTGGGCTTCACTCACAAAGATTAAACCTCTAAACTATTTAGAGATTTAAGATGTCACAATGGTGTTTGGCTTTAGGAATTTCACAATACTTGTGAATGCTAGAACTCTCTCCATTTTCTCTCAAATCTTTTTTCACAACAATTGTGTGAATTAATGCAAAGTGTTAACCTTAGAAAGTGAGAGAAAAAGTAGAGATTATATTCTGTTACACAAGCCAACTAACTTTGTCATTAAGCATCTAATGCTTTCTTGCAATGGCCAACAGAAAAATGTGAATGCCATACCAAAGCATAAGAAATGTTAAGCTAAAGACAATGGCTTTGTCATTAAGCATTCAATGCTTTCTTTCAATGGCAAACACATAAATGTGGAGGTCATACCAAAGCATAAAATGCATTAGCTAATGACAAAACTATTAAGTGTATCCAAGCCACCTAATAGACATAATTGCTTGGATGACATGGTAAGCCATATGGCTTTGTCTCCAATGGTAAATAAAAATCAATATATTAATAATGATTTATTTACCTTCAATCATGTTGTAGTAATTATCTCATAATTATTACTAACTTGATTATCTCATAATCAAAGAATTCTAGAAAACATTAAGTTAAACTAATTTAACATAGTTTTCATTTGTGACAATAAATATTATTAATCTTATTAATAATATATAAATAAATATAATGTGAGCATATAATTAGACAATCTAATTATATTAGGTTTGCTACAGTTAATCGAGCTAGCACGGGGACCAAATGGACCTACGGTTCCGAGCTCCAATAATTCTGAAATATTAATTAAACTCTTTAATCAAATATTACGAATTATTAACTCCGCATTATTCCACTAAAAACTCGAAGTTGAACTCTCGTTACCGTAGATGGATTAAGTAAATCGAATATTTTCGGTGTCCATCGATATAGTCATTACATATGGATATAGCCCTTCACGAATATCTCATAAATAGAGACGGGTCATAAGTCCGTTAAACCCCTCTAAATATTTTGTCTCTTAAGCACCATTGATTCTATAATGAACAATTAATTCATAACAATTATGAATATAAAATACTTTCTATTCGTAATAGAAAAGTTGAGCGCTCAAATTGTTCAAGTCCCGAATCAACTCTTAAAAGATATATTCATCTGCTTCTCGTAAGAATGAGTGAATTCCATATCTATGTAAAATGTTCCCAGCTACATACCAAACCATATCCCCAAAATATGTAGTTATTGGCCGGGAATGCAACACCAACCTCACCATAGTAAATCAAAGGACATAGCCTGTCATGCAGGAGTTCGTAATACACTTAGGATTAAGATTGAATCCATATATGACCATCTATTAGATAAAATGAATTTCTTTGGTTAACGAATATTAAAAGAAATTCGTATTTATCTGAGTCCATTCCTATATGATCTTATCATACAAGGTGCCTCCATTCCCATGTCACTACATGAACGATCCCGGATCAAGGTCGTCATACAAGTATATAATGGACCGCGGCTATAGATATACCACAAATAAAGTAGCCTCTTTGTTTGCTCTCTATGGACTATTTAGATTACTAACTTTAGACTTAAATCCTCTTGTGCATCAAACATACACTAAGTCTAAAGGTACAAGAGTAATCAAGGTAAACAAGACAATTGGACAATATGCGATATAAATCAAACAACTTTGATAAAATGAATAATGCATCTATTATTATTACAAAAATCAATTCTGTTTACAATACATGAAGCTCTAAGACATAAATCACAACAATCTCCCACTTGGACTACAGCAAATGAGACATGTCATGTAATCCTAAACCATTTAGGTGACCTTCAAATACTTTATCCGATAAGGTCTTTGTAAACGAATCAGCCATGTTGTCTGCGGATGGAATCTGTGTGACAGCGACATCTCCTCTCTGCACTTTCTCCCTGATGAGGTGATATTTCCTCTCAATATGCTTACCCCTCTTGTGGCTTCTTGGTTCTTTGGTGTTCGCCACCACACCACTATTATCGCAATAAAATGTGAGTGGTTTATCCATATCTGGAACAACTTCCAGATCTACCAAGAACTTACGGAGCCAGACTGCTTCCTTAGCTGTTTCACAAGCTGCTACATATTCAGCCTTTATGGTGGAGTCAGCAATACAAGATTGCTTAATGCTCCTCCATACTATAGCCCCACCACCTAGGGTGAACACTGATCTAGATGTTGATTTCCTAGAATCGACATCCGTCTGAAAATCAGAGTCAGTATATCCTCTCAGAATCATATCCTGACTTTTATATACAAGCATATAATTTCTCGTTCTCCGAAGATACTTGAGAATATATTTCACCGCTACCCAATGATCTAATCCTGGGTTGGATTGAAACCTACTGACTACTCCCACTGCAAATCAGATGTCTGGTCTCGTGCATAATATAGTATACATAAGACTTCCAACTGCTGAAGTATATGGTATATGCCTCATCTCCTCAACTGTTTGAGGTGTCTTAGGAGACTGTTCCTTAGACAAATGAATTACATGCATGAAAGGTAAATTACCTTTTTTGGAATTCTGCATACCAAATTGCACAAGAATCTTGTCGATATAGGTTGCTTGAGACATTGCTAACAGTCGTTTCTTACGATCCCGAATGATCTGGATCCCAAGTACATAACTTGCCTCTCCTAAATCTTTCATTTGGAATTGGTTAGCTAGCCAGATTTTCACGTCCGATAATATCTTTACATCACTCCCAATGAGAGCAAAGCCGCCGTAGGGTAGGTCAAATCACCAGATACATCTAGAGTCTCTATCCTTTCAGAATCCAAACTTGATATTGACCCAAAAACGACACCATCCGTAGGGGGACGAAAGCAAAGCCGTCTCGATGCGCCTATTGAATCTCACGTTTCTGGATAACAATGGAGATCGCGGGATATATTGTGGTATACCCCTCTCCCACTCACTATTAAAAAAGTAAGGTTTCTATCTCACTAGTATTTTATGAATCTTAGATTATGCTCGGCTAAAGTCATAACCTTAATTAATACTAGTTGATATATAATGATCTAACCAATTTTAACTTTTAAAATTTTATTCACTAATCCCGATTAGTCTCTACTAACCAATTAACTTAATTAAACTAATTTAATCAAGTTTTCTTAAGTGATCTAATCAATTTTAACTCTTAAAAAATTAGTTCACTTATAGGTTTTAAAATTTTTGAATTCAACTAATGGACTATATGTCATCAAACCATTTAATAGATTAAAAGTACGTTATTTACTCCAAAGGTACGTGGAATTGTATCCCGAGTGCAAACCAAATTACCGTCCATTCGGAAGCGGCTATGGAATTTATATCCGGGTTTCCATCCGATATACCAAGGAAAATAATGTACTCATAATGTCCATTTGTTCTTAAACTTGAATTCGTAATTTTTAAGCCTTTAAACTAATTAATCTTATTAATTCGTTAACATGCATCTTATATTCTAATTTAACTTTTAAATTTACATAAAATCATATTTTATGACTTGAATATCATGCATGTCTAGATGTTATGGCATGTGAAAATGCAAGAGTAGGCACTCTAGGCTATATGACATGTTAATAAACAATTTAAAACACATATATATGCCCAGGTCTGGGCTGAAAACGTTCGTGTAGCGTTCTTTCAGCGTTCGAACGTTTCCAGGCAGTAGCCAAACGTTTGAGTTGCGTTTGACTGACGTTCGAACGTTATCGGTCTGGTGTTCGAACACTAGAACTTCATTTACTCCGTTCCGGAGCTACCAGACTCCGTTTTGGTCCCCGTTTTTTTCTACGGACTCGTAACGGAATGAAGTTTCACATACATACATAAATTGTGTTAACCGGGCTCTTATTGTTTTTTAAAAAAATTACTAATCTAATTAGTACAATAAATCCAAGGCATCCATTGGTCTTCAAATATTGCTCCATGGCATGTTGTTGAGTTCTTCGCGGAATAGGTTCGTAATGAGTCATTCGCGACATCGGCTCCTCTAAGTTACAAATTGAGTTACAAAATGGACTTATTACAAAAGAAATGAACTTACAACACTTGAAAGAATATGACCTTATGGTCTTACATTTCCAATAATAAAAATAAGAGCCGGAAAAAATAACGATCAACGCAATACATTCATCACATGAATCAAAGTAAACATTCATCTCATGAACATTAAAAACAATTCATCTCATGAATCTAATTGTGCCTACTCATCACAACATGCATATTAATAATTTATATATAATATAAATTATTAAAACTTAAACTTAAAAAGAGAAAGGGTTAAGAAAACTTTTCAACCTTAAGCTCTCGATTCCAATTGTAGGAAACGACTTTCCTTAGCGCGGCGAAAGTTTCTTGTGGTGGCACCGGGTCCGGTATGGATCTTCAAAATTTTCTTTGCCTTCTCCCTTTGTTATAGAAGCCAAGATCAATCATTTGGTGTCCAACACTTGGATCACCACTCGATCTTCCGAACTATGACTCGAAACCAACAAATCGAAGTGTGGGCTTCACTCACAAAGATTAAACCTCTAAACAATTTAGAGATTTAAGATGTCACAATGGTGTTTGGCTTTAGGAATTTCACAATACTTGTGAATGCTAGAACTCTCTATATTTTCTCTCAAATCTTTTCTCACAACAATTGTGTGAATTAATGCAAAGTATTAACCTTAGAAATTGAGAGAAATGGTAGAGATTATATTCTCTTACACAAGCCAACTAACCTTGTCATTAAGCATCTAATGCTTTCTTGCAATGGCCAACAAAAAAATGTGAATGTCATACCAAAGCATAAGAAATGTTAAGCTAAAGACAATGACTTTGTCATTAAGCATTCAATGTTTTCTTTCAATGGCAAACACATAAATGTGGAGGTCATACCAAAGCATAAAATGCATTAGCTAATGACAAAACTATTAGGTGTATCCAAGGCACCTAATAGACATAATTGTTTGGATGACATGGTATGCTATATGGCTTTGTCTCCAATGGTAAATAAAAATCAATATATTAATAATGATTTATTTACCTTCAATCATGTTGTAGTAATTATCTCATAATTATTACTAACTTGATTATCTCATAATCAAAGAATTCTAGAAAACATTAAGTTAAACTAATTTAACATAGTTTTCATTTGTGACAATAAATATTATTAATCTTATTAATAATATATAAATAAATATAATGTGAGCATATAATTATACAATCTAATTATATTAGGTTTTCTACAGTTAATCGAGCTAGCACGGGGACCAAATGGACCTACGGTTCCGAGCTCCAATAATTCTGAAATATTAATTAAACTCTTTAATCAAATATTACGAATTATTAACTTCGCATTATTCCACTAAAACCTCGAAGTTGAACTCTCGTTACCGTAGATGGATTAAGTAAACCGAACATTTTCGGTGTCCATCGATATAGTCATTACATATGGATATAGCCCTTCACGAATATCTCATAAATAGAGCCGGGTCATAAGTCCGTTAAACCCCTCTAAATATTTGTCTCTTAAGCACCATTGATTCTATAAGGATCAATTAGTTCATAACAATTATGAATATAAAATACTTTCTATTCGTAATAGAAAAGTTGAGCGCTCAAATTGTTCAAGTCCCGAATCAACTCTTAAAAGATATAGTCATATGCTTCTCGTAAGAAGGAGTGAATTCCATATCTATGTAAAACGTTCCCAGCTACATACCAAACCATATCCCCAAAATACGTAGTTATTGGCCGGGAATGCAACACCAACCTCACCATAGTAAATCAAAGGACGTATCATATCATGCAGGAGTTTGTAATACACTTAGGATTAAGATCGAATCCATATATGACCATCTATTAGATAAAATGAATTTCTTTGGTTAACGGATATTAAAAAAAAATTCGTATTTATCTGAGTCCAATCCTATATGATCTTATCATACAAGGTGCCTCCATTCCCATGTCAATTTTCATCAAATTGATCATGCATAACTCTAAGTTATCATCATTCAAGCATACTCAATCAATCAATTTTATCAAATCATGCTCAAATCAATTTTACCAAATTTTACCCTAAATTCAATTTCATGCTTAATCAAGGCTCTTGATACCATTGTTGAGTTTTCTAGGTCAAACCAAGATCATATTAAGCGATGAAAAATGCGAATACAACAAAGTAAAGTTGCGGAAATACTCACTTTGATCGGCTTTTGGATGCGATGAACACAAAGCTTTTCCTCCATGGGTGATGTATTCGGCCAAGCCCCTCTTTGTGTGCTCCAAGCTCCAAGCTCTGTGAATGATTCCAAGCTCATGAATAAGTTTCCCTATCACATTTGTAAGACCCCTTGGATGTGCTAGCATCACGAAAAATTTGCAACAAATCCTTCATTTGCTGCTTCTAACTCTCGGCCAATGAGAGAAAATGCACCAAGTGTCGTGAGGGAGAGAGAAGGAGAGAAGAGTTGTGTTGGTTATTTTTGTGTATTTTTTATTTCAAAAATCCAATACAAAAAATCAATTACCAAATTCAAAAAAGGTACAAGGCATTAAAGCCTTCCAACAACTCACAAAAGTGACATTCATCACATCACTCAAAGTTGATGTGACTTCCATCACAAGACTGACTAATGATGTGACGCGTGATGTGACTTGTGGGCCCCACTTGATTCAAAATACGAGTGGTCCCGCAAACACTCCCGGGTTCGGATTCGCTAATTCCGAATTAACAAATTTTCCGTTGCGACGTAATTAAATCAAATTTAATTAAATAATTATGCCTAGCAAAATTACTATTCACGTCGCTAGCGAATTAATTCTAAATTAACTCGTTCGCCCGAATTAAAATCCAATTTTAATTCCGCGTCGAAATCTAATTTCGTATAATATATCGAATATATTATTTTATCGATTAATTCCAAATTAATCGTTCTCTCTCTTTAAATAATATTTTATCTCAGGTAAAATATCTCCGTAATTAATCCTAGATTAATTTTCTCTCTTTACTAATTAATCCCAGATTAATTTTGTGCGAGTCATACGTCATCGGTGAATCTTCGGGAAGCGACCCATGAGATCCCCAGATATATTGGCAGTAAATTCGGTCGTCGGACTATCCAAACACGTACGTACCTAGTACTACGTTTTTACCGATTTACAAGACATGGTTGGCTTCTAGCAAAGCACCGTGCCTACCCAATTCTCTAGAAATATTCTTAAAGGAATATGTAATCTATATCAGGCGTAGTACACGTAGTATTACGTATTGCGATCTAGTATCGGATGTCACGTGCTAGGCCTGAGGCTGGAATTATGTCTGCCCCGTACGAAGCACATATCGGATCTCTGGTAACTAGTCTCTATAATCGGATAAACATGACCTAGTCATATTATCCCGATAGCTGCAGCATATAAGAGTACCAGTTCCTTATCCTACGTGACTATCATCTCCATATGACTGAAGTGATACTTCCATCTTGACATCACACCCAATACACTATGATTCTCAATATACCCAGAAGAGGCGTACACAGAACCTGTTAAAGCCCTGGACGACCAAAACCAAAGTATATTGATTGTCGCAAGTATTAGCGATGCAAGTCTCAGGTTAAGACCAAATACATCTACCCTGATTCAGACTTCCATAGACACATAGTCATACTACCAATGGAATTCCGAGGGGTCTATCCAGAGCGAAGCTGTTTCCATACCATCGGTAAACACAACCTCCTATTACACTTGCATAAGTATCCAATACTTAAATATATGAGAACTATGCCGTTATGCTCCCACAACGCGCACAAGTGCAATACTAGCCTATTCCACATTATCGATGTCCAATCTAGATAATACTACAACTATGGATGTTTTAATGATTAAACCTTAGTGGATTAATACTGTCTCATATCTTATTAATCCGGAACTAATCATATGGACTTTTATAATTTATATATCTTGGTAATCCAATTACAAATGATAAAAGAGCAATTTCCTTTGTCACATAGTTAATTTGTACAACAACACAATGTTCTGTACAAATAATGATGATATGGGTCATAATTGTCCAACAATCTCCCACTTGGCCTATAGCCAATCACTCAAGTGTCCTACACTTGAACTATGTACGGTTCGCTCAAACTTCTGCTGAGAAATAGCTTTCGTCAGCGGATTTGAAATGTTATCATCTGATGCGATTTATTCGATCATCACATCGCCACGATGTATGATCCGAACGAATCAGATGAATAGTTGAAGTATATACTTGGATCGTTGTAGAGACCATTAATTCTTTAGCCTGTGTTGTAGCCTAGCTCAGCAGCTAACAGAACTACACCTAATCTGATTAGGATTATTTAGATCCAAAGTGCTTCTATTGCTGCCTCAGCTGCAGCAATATTCCGCTTTTGTTGTTTATTCGGTAACAGTATCTTGCTTGGAAGATTTCCAGCTCACTGTTCTGTTATTCAAACTATATAGTACCTTTATTATGACTTATAATCGTTATTGTCGGTTAGGAAACTTGCAACGGTGAACCCAGTCACTTCAAGTTCTCCTTCTCCATATATAAGAAAGCTTCATTAGTTCATCTAAGATACGTAAGGATGTTCTTAACATCAATCCAGTGATTATCACTAGGATTGGCCTGATTGTGACTCCTTATGCTCAAAGCATATGAGACACCAGGTCGCGTATATATTT
This sequence comes from Zanthoxylum bungeanum, assembly GCA_019454045.1. Classification (NCBI taxonomy): domain Eukaryota; kingdom Viridiplantae; phylum Streptophyta; class Magnoliopsida; order Sapindales; family Rutaceae; genus Zanthoxylum; species Zanthoxylum bungeanum. Next base: position 24,323 of record SKCR01038668.1, read on the forward strand.
TTCGATCTACGAGTTCTCGGAGAGTGCCAACAACTTTTAGATCTATCCCAGTAGATCTTTATTCCTAGAATAAAGGTTGTCTCTCCCAAGTATTCTACGGAGAATTTTTCATGAAAACCAAGCTTTGACCGATTGAATTATGGGAGTGTCATTTCCAAGAAATGATATATCATCATTATATAGGACAATCACTGTCAGCCTCCTTATATACACAAGAATCATTTTCGTTTTGAATTAAATCATATACCATTATGATTACATCAAAATGATAGTTCCAAGAACGCAATGCTTGCTTCAATCCATAAATGGATCGAATTAACTTGCAAACCTTGTTTGCTCGTTTTGGTACGACAAAATTGTTAGGATGTTGTAAACATCCTCCAAAAGGTTTCCGTTTAAGGAAAGTGATTTTGACGTCCAGCTGCCATATTTCATAAATGAAACATGCAACATTAGCAAGCATTATCCAAATAGATTTAATCATGGCAACATGTAAAAGGTTTCGTCGTAATCGACACAATGTTGATAACGATACCTTTTCGCTACAAGCCTAGCTTTGTATGTTGGTATGTTGCCATCCATGTTTGTCTTCCTTGAAGACTCATATAGTACCAATAGGCACAATGCCTTCCGGTACAACAACCAGTATCCAAACTTGGTTGGTATGCATGGAATCCATTTCGGACATCATGGCACTTTGCCATAATAGGGAGTCGATACCTTGTATCACTTCCTTATACGTAGCCAGTTCGTATTCCTCAATAAGATTGACATCTTCATGAGGTGAGATCAGAAACCCATACCTCCTAGGTTGTTTTCTGGCTCTCTCCAACTTACGCGGTTCTTGTGTATTCGAAGATTGTGGTACAATTTCATCCCTAATGAACTATTTGTGTTCCATTAAGAAATCGGTGCCTGGAACAGTATTACTCCGATTTTCATCGAGTTTTACTTTCCTCCCACTTACCGCTGCATATAGGTATTCCTCTTAGGAAAACCGCATGGCGAGCAACAATTACATTGTTCTCCTGTGAGTTGTATAAGTACTATACTTTGGTTTCCCTAGGATAACCAATTACAAATTAGGCACTTATCCAATTTGGGTTCTAGTTTGGTATCATCCAAACATATGCCCAGCATACCCAAATCTTTAGGAATGAGAAAACCCGGTTTCTTTCCTGTTCATATCTAATATGAAATATGTCTAACAGATTTTCATGGAACCTTATTCAAAATAAGTGGTGCACTGTTAAATGCGTATCCCTAGAAGGAAAATGGTAGCACAGAGAGACTCGTGATTAACCTTATCATGTCCAACAAAATTCGGTTTCACTGTTCGGACACACCGTCAAATTGAGGTGTTCCGTGAAGAGTCCACTATGAAAGAATACTATACTCTTTCAAATAGTTGAGAAACTTATTGCTTAAGTATTTTCTACCACGGTCTAACCTTGACGGTTTTATACTTTAGCTGATCTATCTGTCTACTTCGTGTCGAAACTCTTTGAATTTATCCAAAGTTTCTGATTCGTGTTTCAAAAGAAACACATAACCATAACGCGATGCCACATTCGTAAAGGTTACGAAGTATTCATATCCACCTATAGCCTAGCTAGATATGGGCCCACTTACGTCACTATGAACGAGGGCTAACAGATCGATGGCACTTACCTTTACCAAGTAAAAGGTATTTTAGGAACTTTGCCTAGTAAACTAGATTCGTAGACATTATTTGAATAGAATCAAATATGTCCTAGTACCACTCTTCAAAAGTGTGGATATACGAGTCTTGTTTAATGTGTCCCAGACAACAATGCCACAAATAAGTCTCATCTGATCAAATCAGTTTGAGCTATTTGTTTGTCTGTCATATGTATGAGATTCATTTATATTCAAAATATAATACTGTTATTCACATCTAATGTGTTTATCTCAATATCATCTTTATAAAATAAAACCCTTTAGTGTTCTAGAATATAAAGGTATACCCGCAACAAGTTATACTCTGATATAGAGATAATGTTTCTAGTCAAATTAGGTACATTATAACAGTTTCCTAATTTAGTACATACCCGAAAGGTAGTTCCTAAACTTAGGTCTCTACGGTTAAAACAACGATTGTTGTCCCATTTCTGACTCGCAGATAAATCTCAACTGAAGTCAGTATCCTGCTAATCAGCAGATTCTGCACATCAATACATATTTATGTACCACATCTAGTATCAAAAATCCAATTTTGAAACTAGTAGTGAACATGTTTATGACAAACCTGCTTGAGGTACTATTGATTATAATGATTACTATAGTCTAACTATATAATCAACTATAATTTGATTGGTTAAATTCAAATATATTGATTACTATAATCCAATTATATAATCAACTATAAATGAAATAGTTTGAATACAGTCCAACTATTTAATTAAAACAACGATTAAATATTAGTCCAACTAATATATTTTAGTAATGACGAAAAATGAAATGAGCGCGTATTGGAAGTATCTAAACGAAATTGCAAATTTAATACTTGCCTCCCACTATTTTTCGGCGAGCCTCTAACCATCTGTTGAGTACTCGGGAAACCTTGTTTCCTAGTGGGCTAGGATCCCGTTAAATAACACACAACCTTGACTTTGGCCAACAACCTGTATGATATTTAACTAGGTAGATCTCTAAGATCAATTGGATCTCATCCAATTCCTAGATCCAGTAGGTGGACATCCAAGTCCGAAACATATATCTAATATATGCCAATATATCCAATATATTCCCTAACCTTTTTTCCTCTGAATCAATTAAGCCTTGGCTTTGGCACAACAAACTTAATGATTCCAGTTAAGCGGGACCCATTGACTTTGGAAAGCTTCGTAATCGATGTCGATGGACAAGAAGTGATCTTGACTTTGGCCAACAAATCACAACTTGCAAAAGACATGCGATATGGAACAAAGCCTTCATGATTCAAACACATCCGCGATGGACAAAGGTCTTGACTTTGGCCAACAAACCAGTGCCAATCTTGGATCTTGAGAATGAATCATTCAATGGAAGGAAAAACGTTTAATATTTGTTGAGGGTTTTTTGCGTAATTGGCAACCAATTAATTATCTTTGATTAGGTCTCATCACACACCCTTAAGCATGCATTCTAGAAGCATAATAAGGCGCGAATAAATAAATTAATAATGATATGCGGATGGATATTTAAAATTTTGTTCCTAGAACAAATCTCTCCATTTCCTCTCTCCGCTAGCACAAATCTTACTTCTACCCAATTACATAACACTTCTAAAGAAACCTCATTTACATTGAGGGGAATATGTGAGAAGAGAAATACAAAGAATCAAGAGGTAATAGGCTGGACACGCAGGTCCAATTTAATAAATTCTAAATTTATTACAACAATTTCCAAAATTGCTCTCACCCATCTAATATCCATCTGATATACATTATTCATACATCACATCCATGTATTCACACAAGCATGTTATCAATCAATCTAATCCAATTAATTAATCTGAAATTAATGACCATCAAATGTTCAAACAACGATTTGATTTGCGCGAGTCCAACTCGTTTTAAGAATAAGTACTCAAAGTACGAATTCTTGAATTATATCAAACTACAATATTAAATCCAATTTAATTTTTATTCAATACTAATTCTTTATTTAATTCCAAATTAAATAATTACACTTTTTTAATGAGCCTTTTGCGACTTAGATTCTAAATCTAATCATTACGGGTCTCAAAGCCCAATTAACATCCAATGTAAATTTAATTTGAAGTCCAATGGGCTTTCAATTAATTTATAAGGCATGGACTTTGGCAACCAAAGCCCAATAAGGAATCGTCATTTGCCAAAAATCAATTTAGGTCCAATTAAAATTTTAAAGGTCCATTATATTATATTGGACTTTATGGATATAGTTTTGGGCCCAATTGGATCCAACCAATTAACCTAAACCAAACTTGGCCCAACCAAGCCCATTAAGCCCAAATACAACTTTATTAGCCCAATTCCAAATTTAGCCCAACTAATTAAATTCCAAATTTCACAATTTAATTAACTAAAGTGCATTAGCCATAATTAATTAGTCAAATTAACATTTCCAAAATACCAATTACACTAATTAATCATGCTTATCATCATCAACACATGTCCAACATTATTGAATCAAAAATCATCTCATTTCCATGCTATATAGCTCACAGCAATTAGAGGGATTTTAAATCCGATTTCGATTTTAATCCAATTAAATCCTAATCAATTTATCTCATGTCTTTCAACTCATCCAATGATCAAAAAACAAAAATCACCATGACTTTAGGGCACTTGTAACTTTCGGCCAAGCCAAACATTTGGGGAAAAATTAATCCAATTCAATTTTCATCAAATTGATCATGCATAACTCTAAGTTATCATCATTCAAGCATACTCAATCAATCAATTTTATCAAATCATGCTCAAATCAATTTTACCCAAATTTTACCCTAAATTCAATTTCATGCTTAATCAAGGCTCTTGATACCATTGTTGAGTTTTCTAGGTCAAACCAAGATCATATTAAGCGATGAAAAGTGCGAATACAACAAAGTAAAGTTGCGGAAATACTCACTTTGATCGGCTTTTGGATGCGATGAACACAAAGCTTTTCCTCCATGGGTGATGTATTCGGCCAAGCCCATCTTTATGTGCTCCAAGCTCCAAGCTTTGTGAATGATTCCAAGCTCATGAATAGGTTTCCCTATCACCTTTGTAAGACCCCTTGGATGTGCTAGCATCATGAAAAATTTGCAACAAATCCTCCATTTGCTTCTTCTAACTCTCGGCCAATGAGAGAAAATTTGAGAGAAAATGCACCAAGTGTCGTGAGGGAGAGAGATGGAGAGAAGAGTTGTGTTGGTTATTTTTGTGTATTTTTTATTTCAAAAATCCAATACAAAAAAATCAATTACCAAATTCAAAAAAGGTACAAGGCATTAAAGCCTTCCAACAACTCACAAAAGTGACATCCATCACATCACTCAAAGTTGATGTGACTTCCATCACAAGAATGACTAATGATGTGACGCGTGATGTGATTTGTGGGCCCCACTTGATTCAAAATACGAGTGGTCCCGCAAACACTCCTGGGTTTGGATTCGCTAATTCCGAATTAACGAATTTTTCGTTGCGACGTAATTAAATCAAATTTAATTAAATAATTATGCCTAGCAAAATTATTATTCAAGTCGCTAGCGAATTAATTCTAAATTAACTCGTTCGCCCGAATTAAAATCCAATTTTAATTCCGCGTCGAAATCTAATTTCGTATAATATATCGAATATATTATTTTATCGATTAATTCCAAATTATCGTTCTCTCTCTTTAAATAATATTTTATCCCAGGTAAAATATCTCCGTAATTAATCCTAGATTAATTTTCTCTCTTTACTAATTAATCCAGATTAATTTTGTGCGAGTCATACGTCATCGTGAATCTTCGGGAAGCGACCCATGAGATCCCCAGATATGTTGGCAGTAAATCCGGTCATCGGACTAGCCGAACACGTACGTACCTAGTACTACGTTTTTACCGATTTACAAGACATGGTTGGCTTCTAGCAAAGCACCGTGCCTACCCAATTCTCCAGAAATATTCTTAAAGAATATGTAATCTATATCAGGTGTAGTATACGTAGTATTGCGTATTGCGATCCAGTATCAGATGTCACGTGCTAGTCCTGGGGCTGGAATTGTGTCTGCCCCGTACGAAGTACATATCGGATCTCTGGTAACTAATCTCTATAATCGGATAAACATGACCTAGTCATATTATCCCGATAACTGCAGCATATAAGAGTACCAGTTCCTTATCCTACATGACCATCATCTCCATATGACTGAAGTGATACTTCCATCTTGACATCACACCCAATACACTACGATTCTCAATATACCCAGAAGAGGCGTACACAGAACCTGTTAAAGCCCTGGACGACCAAAACCAAAGTACATTGATTATCGCAAGTATTAGCGATGCAAGTCTCAGGTTAAGACCAAATACACCTACCCTGATTCGGACTTCCATAGACACATAGTCTTACTACCAATGGAATTCCGAGGGGTCTATCCAGAGCGAAGCTGTTTCCGTACCATCGGTAAATACAACCTCCTATTACACTTGCATAAGTATCCAATACTTAAATAAATGAGAACTATGCCGTTATCCTCCCACAACGCGCACAAGTGCAATACTAGTCTATTCCGCATTATCGATGTCCAATCTCGATAATACTATGACTAGGGATGTTTTAATGATTAAACCTTAGTGGATTAATACTGTCTCATATATTATTAATCTGGAACTAATCATATGGACTTTTATAATTTATATATCTTGGTAATCCAATTACAAATGATAAAAGAGCAATTTCCTTTGTCATATAGTTAATTTGTACAACAACACAATGTTATGTACAAATAGTGATGCTATGGGTCATAATTGTCCAACAACAAGGTGCCTCCATTCCCATGTCACTACATGAACGATCCCGGATCAAGGTCGTCATACAAGTATATAATGGACCGCAGCTATAGATATACCACAAACAAAGTACCCTATTTGTTTGCTCTCTATGGATTATTTAGATTACTAACTTTAGACTTAAATCCTCTTGTGCATCAAACATACACTAAGTATAAAGGTACAAGAGTAATCAAGGTAAACAAGACAATTGGACAATATGCGATATAAATCAAACAACTTTGATAAAATTAATAATGTATTTGTTATTATTAAAAAAATCAATTCCGTTTACAATACATGAAGCTCTATGACATAAATCCCAACACTCTTCTTCTTTCTTTCAAGGCAAGATTTTTCCTTGTTCTCTTTTCATCTTCCTCATTTTGATCCATTTTGATCTCCACTTCATACTCGAGCAATTTACCGACCAAATCATCTAACTTTAACGTGTTCATGTCATTTGCTTCTCTAATGGAGGAGGTGTAGCTTCTACATTCCTTAGGAAGTGATCTAAGAATTTTATTCACTTGATCTGTTGGCCCAATGATTTTTCCCAAGACGCCCAAATGATTGATGATGATTGTGAATCTTAGGGGTGAGCACCGGTTCCGGGTCTACTCGGAATCGGTTGGAACTGGAACCAGTTGTAACCGATCCGGTTTGGTTCCAAATAGATGGAACCGATTTTTAATCGGTTCAATTCCGGTTCTAGAATAACTGGAACTGGAACCGGACCGTTGAATCGGAACCGGAACCGAATTTAGAACCGGTTATGGAAATAGTTGGTGTATTAATAATGCCCTGACTGGCTCCAGATTAAAATTGAACTTTATCAGTCTTCTTTCTGGGCAGTGTTCTCAGTTTCTAATTTCCTGTTGCTCGTAATCTTTCCATGTGCGTATGATATCATTAATCTCTGTGTAGTGAAATCTGAAAGACTAAATTGCTAGAAGCCCATAACAATAGCATCACAAGGATTTCACAATTGATGTTATGCATCTAAATTCCAAAACATAGAAAACAAAAGGATCTTTAATGATTACAAAACAAGCTCCAAAAAGAAAAGTGATGCACTAGTTCCAGACATCAAAACAATGTTTCCCTGCTAGTTAGTTCAACTCGCTCTTTATTCTTAGAAAAAAGATAAAAATTTAATATGGAGAAATACCAAGTGTACTTGTCGAAGTTGAAGGGTACACAATCCTGGAAGTGCCCAAAGCCAGTACGAATTATACCTTGCCTACACCACAAGAGTGCTAGCAGTGGCAGTGGTTGACTCGCTGCAAAAAACATAGAACCACAGAAGTTTACAATCAAACATTTCACTCATTAATGTACTAGGAATAAAAGACTTCAAGCATATTTTGCAACAATGATAGTTATTTGTTCATGCATTATCTAGTTTCTTTTTGTTGGCAGTATCTTTTCCTTTTTCTATTTCTACTTTGATTCAACAGTTTCAAATATTTAATCCGATAGGGATTTGTTCATTATATTTATATTTACTGTTCGTTGTTGTAACTTATATTACAAAGAATATTATCTAATATTTTATTCACGTGTGATAAATAATTACATTTTTAAAGTTTGACAATGTTATATAAATAGGGTAATTCGGAATTGGACCAGAACCGAATTGGAACCGAATAATAAGGTACCCTATTTAATTGGGTAGGTTCCGATTTCACTTAGTTAGGAACCGATTTTTTCCGGATAGGTTCCGGTTCTATACAGAATCGGAACCAAAACCGATTTTGCTCAACCCTAGTGAATCTCGAAATCATGTGATCAATTTCTTCCCTGGATTCCATCTTGAAACTATCCAATTCGCACATAAACCGGTTGATCTTTGATTTCTTCACTTGGCTTGTGCCCTTGTTGACCATTTCCAAAGACTTCCACAAATCATATGCATTTCCACACTCCGGAAGCTTGTTTATTTGACTCCGATCAATAGCATAAAGGAGTTGGTTGAGTGCCTTAGCATTTTGTGAGGCTTGTCTTAAATACTCATTATCTCATTCTAAAGTCGGCTTTGAAATCTCAATGCCATTGTTATCCTTCTTTGTTGGCCCCCGTGTAATTACCAAATAAGATGGCGGATCAACGGCTAGAAAGTAGTTCAACATCCTTATTTTCAAATAGTTGTAATCGGTTCTGGTGTAAAATGGAGGTCTAGTTGTTGAAAATCCTTCGGCAAGATTTGATGAGTTGCTTGTAGATGCATGATCTATTCTCGGACGGTTAAGTCTTTGTTGAGAATACCTCGCTCTGATACCAACTGAAATTCCCTACAAGCAATAGCGATAAACCAAACTCTATACCCAAGAGGGGAGGTGGATTGGGTTACGGCTAAAATATGCGGAATTAAAATCTTTGCCGATTTTAAGCTCTTTTACCAATTAATGCTTAAGGTCAATTTTCTCTAACACAGGTCGGTTAGTCAAATCCGTTGAGACCAGTACATGTCGTATATCGAGACTTGGTCCGATGGTTTATCCCAATGAACCATGAGTCTAGGGAGACTCGTATAGACGTGTAGGTGTTTATAATAGATAAACACTGAACGCCTCACCGAAGATTCTTAATGGATGGTACTCCAACGTCAATGAGAATCTTCTCGGGTTGAGTAGCATAGTTGTAGGCATTGCATTTTTGCATGTGAAACTCGATGATGAGTCTCAGTTGGAGGCACTACCTTTTTAGTCGAGGAAGTTGCGGGAAACGGTTGTCGGAAGGGAATCGGCATTTCATTAAATTTTATCCGCATGTTTAGCTCCAAGCTCGCTCGTTGGATCTCCGTTTTAAAGCACCTTTGGCCTAAAAAACCCAGAACCATTTAACCTTGGCCCAAACTCACTCACCAAACCAACACAACACATAGCCCACCAAGGGAGGCCCACACGCCCATAGCCCCTAAAATACACACAAATTAAATCAAATATTAATTAAATTAAATATTAACTAAATAAAATATTAATTAATTGATATACCAAATTAAATAAAACATAAAATATAATTATACCAAATTAAAATATTGTAACTTCCTAACTTAAAATATTATATACTAAATTAAAGAAATATTATGCCTAATTAAAATCAATCATAACCAATTAAAAATATTGACTTCCTAATCTAACAAATTAAATGCCTAATGAACACCAATCAAATATTCAACCTTCCTAATTCACCAAATTTTGTCCCTCATCAATCCATTGATTTCCTTATCCAACACCAAATCAAATCCTCTCTTTAATGCCAAAATCCCTTCCTTGTGAGACAATGAGAAGCTCTAACCCTTCTCTATATAAACAAGCCTTAACCGAAAGCATTGAGCTCCTCCTTCTTCCCTAACATTCACGGCCAAAAAGAACAATAAACCCTATTCACGCCATTTTTCTTCAACGCCAACAGCCAACCTTCTCCATAAAGAACACAACAACGAATAAACTGTACACAAACCTTCTCCACGCTTAGACGCCCTCCACACGTCCCAGCCACGCCTCAAACTTTGCTTCCCTTCAACAAACTTTCAACGCCACCAAACAAAATAAACTGCCCTCACAAAGAACCACAGCCACAAACCCTAAATGCCACAACGAAACCCTTCAACCAGTAACAAACTCACCCTCAAATTGCCCACAACGCCACCTGCATCTCCTTTCAATTAGCCTCACGTGAAGCCCACCATCAGCGCACACTTGCACCATCCCCTAGCTTCAAGCTCACCACATTCACGCATTGGCACTGTAAATTAACCTCCTTTGCCGATCAAACACAAAGCCAAACCAGCCCTCAAACAGTCCTTATAACCACCAAAAACAGCCGCATAATACCCTTACATACTGCCTAAAACTGTCCCGAAACTGTCCCTAAAATAACCTAAATACAGTCCCCGAAAATACCCCAAAACAGTCCCAAAATCGAACCAAAACAGTCCACTAACACACCTGAACAGTGACCAGAAAACCGAGAGGAAACAGCAGCAAAACGGAGGTCAAACAGCAAGCAAAACAGCAAAACAGTGAGCTAAGACGCTAAACCAGTGAACCAGATAAGTTGAGGAGCTTTAACCCTTCCAATCTCCGTGAAACGCGAGTCCGAAAGTCGACAAAAAAGGTTAGACCTGAGGGTATTTTTCACACTTGTTTTCAGTTTTATCTTTATTATTTATTGAGTTTTGTTCGCATGATTACTATATTAAAATGCATGTTGTGGCCCTTGAATAAAATGAAAAATGTGTCGCCTCTCGTGGTATATAGGATGGAAACCCGGACATAAATTTCATAGCCGATTCCGAATGGACGGTAGTATGATCTGTACTCGGGATACAACACCACGTACCACTTAAGTAAACGGCGCATATTTTGTTTTATTTTGTTTTGATTTGTTTGTCATTCGTTACTTGATTTCCGCATGTTATTTGTTTATGTAATGACGTGATCGATCGCATGTGCTTAGTAAGTTGGATTAAAGGTCCCCTATTCTGAGGGGTTAAAATCCTTTACCACGATTTTTTGCCGCGCCGATTGATGTATATTCGGTTGAATGTAAGATGTGTTCAATCGGATATACGAAGTCAATATTATTGTCTTTATTTTTATATGCATGATGTGATCGAGCGCATGGGCTTAGTAAGTTGGATTAAAGGTCCCCAATTTTAAGGGGCTAAAACCTTTTACCACGATGTTTCGCCGCGCCGATTGATGTATATTCGGTTGAATGTAAGATGTGTTCAATCGGGTATACGAAGCCCGATATCATTGTCTTTACTTTTTATATATGTGTTGTGTTGATTGCGCATGGGCTTAGTAAGTGCGATTAAAGGTCCTCTATTTTGAGAGGTTAAAATCCTTTACCACGATGTTTTGCCGCGCTTTTAGCCCGCTATTATTTATTAGATGTCATATATTCATCCGTTCATGTATGTGTCATGTTGTTTACTGCATTTTAGAGGTCGTTGCTGTGACCCCGTTCGAACGCATTTCAGAACGCCACACTAACGCATATTTTCTGTCTGGTCCCGTTCGAACGCGTTATCAAACGCTATACGAACGCGAACCTTCTGTTTACCGTTCGAACGCGTATACGAACGCCGCACGAATGCCCACGGTAAACAGGTCCTCCTGCATCACATCGCGACATGTGTATCTTAGCATATAGTTATCTTTTTTTACCTTATGCATTTGTATTACCTCTTTAGTTATCTATTTCTATTATGCGCTTAAGTGTCTTTCCCTAATATGCATGCTTGTATGAATGCTATGTGTTTGCGCTTCTGTGCCTACCAATGTGAGATTGTATGTCTTCCGTATGTTAATATATCTTTATGCATGAATTCGGACATAGATTATATACAAATAGGTTGTATGCAAACATGAAAAATGTGTTATATGTAAACTTAGATATGAGTTTTGTACCTATGCATGCAAACTTATGAGTAAATTATCCTTGGAAATATGTTGCTTAGGCTTGGTAAGATTATTGCACAAATTATTTTATTACAAGTGGCATAAGTAAGGGATCATTCTGAACCCAACGGTTTGAGGTTTTCCCTTGCGAGTGGTGAGTGCGGCCTTAAATCTTTGTCCCGGTTCACACCAGGTGGCAACTCCATTATTCTCCGGTTTAGTCCTCCGCGGGCTACTCCGTACTCCCAATCGGGCCGTGAGCCCGGGACAGCATGCGTTGCCCAGCATCTGTGTCCCACAATAGTGGTCCTTCGACTTTAGATACCACTGTGGATGTATGAGACATCCTCCACACTTAGATGGCAGTCACGTCACCGATCTATTTAGATCAGACCTCCGTCTTTTCGTTGGGTGTGGACCGATCCTCAGGATATTCTGTGTGTCAAGATATGATCCGTCAGTTCTGTGTACAGAGCATAGGTAGTCCATATGTGATTAGCAATCAGTTAAATCTATGGCCATAATATACTTCAGAAGTGAGTTCCGAATGTTATTTATAGATTTCTAATAGAATCGTCGACTGTATAATACCTATAGAGATTTGACGTTAACATATATATCTCTGGTATTATCCGGATACCTGTGACAGATGAATTATACGTATGCAATGACCTCGACTTGTATGATTCAGCTAGTTTATATGTGGTCGTCATAATTTACGGGTGGGTAAATTATGGACACGAATTTGGATTTTGTGACGGATATACCTGAATATAGAGAGTCTCACTAATGAAATATACTCGTAGAGCACTATGGCAACTTTTATGAATAATGGTGATTATTTATAAATCTTTTAAAAGTTAAACGAAAGATACATGCAAACGGGCCGAACCGTCATTTCCTAATTAATGTGTATTTTTATTTAATATATGATATTATTAAATACACATTAATGAATTGTCAAATAAAGGTATTTGACATATATCATTTATATATGTATTTGAGATATTTAAAGTAAATATAATACATATATTTGAGATATTTGTATTTAATTAATTAATTAATTATTTAATTGTTAAATAATTAATATAATTAATATAATTAAAATATAAATATCTTATGAAATGATAAATTTGGTAAATGATTATAAGTGTTTATTGTTGACTTTAAAGTAAAGGAAATGGTAGTCAAATTGGATCTGACTTCTTTGATATTTTTTTAAAGTGTTTAAAATTGAAATATCATTTTCCTTTATTTTTGTTAAATTCGGCCATATACCTAAATTAAATATAATTGTTATTTTTTAAGTTGCAATTGTTGACTTAGTTGAATAATTCATTAAAGTGTAATGATTTAGAAAACAAGTTGACAAGTTGTGATTTAAATGAAACAAAAAAATAAATATCTAGATATTTACTACACCTAATTTCGGCCAAGGCCCTAATGGAGGAGGTATATATTGTTTGTTTCATTTTTTAGGGTTTAAGGAGTTCATTAGATACAAAATAAACACAAAAGAAGTTGAGAGAAAAGCTTGAAGGCCTAAAGGAAAAACCTTGGAAAAATCATGTTTTTGTAAGTATTTCTTTAAAGTCTTCAACATGGAAATTGTTTCTAACATACTTGGCATCATCTTGTGTTGCTTTGATGTTCTCTCTACTCTTATAGTTTGTGTTTAATTTGTTGTGAACTTGAATGAATGAAGTATGCATGTTAGTAAGCTTGAAATGGTTTCAATGGCTTACTTTTGATTTTTGGAAAATCAAGTTGCCATTCTATAGTTGTTGAGCCACTCTTTGGTGACCTAGAATTTTTCTAGAGTTATTTCAAAGTGGTGAGGCTTGTTTGGTGAAGCAAAGAATGAACTAAAGTGTTGGATTTTAAAGATTTGGTTAAATTGGTCAATTTGATGAAATTGACAAATTAGGGTTCATAACCCACTCCAAATTTGGGGATTTTCATATATGTTATGTATTATAGTATGAATATGATGCATGTAAAATTTTAGGTTGATTGGATTTGATCTTGGCTTGTTTTGAACAAAAGGGACCAAATCACAATTAATTGAAAATTTGTGGGTCTCTCGGCAATTTCAGAAATTATTGGGGATTTATTACAAATCTGATTTTGATGTATTGGATATGTTGGAAATCATTTTAGAAGTGATTTAGAATCATCCAAAATTGTATTTGACAATTTATGGACTAAAATGATCAATTTACAAAATTTTGGGGTAATTCGGTAATTACCAAGAAATATGATTTCTTGTGTAATTTTTCAGAATTTGATAATTGGATAATTAAATAAATAAGTTTATTTAATTGATCCAAGAAAAATTTTGAAATCGGAAAATTTTGATTTTCCGCGTTTCCGCTGCGTTACCGATATTCCCCCTTAAAACCCCAACAATAAACACTCTAGTTTTTACTATATGAGATGATATAAACGTTGTGTATTATGTCTCATGTAAGGCAAAGACGAATTGGGGCTTCAATTTATAGTAAAATGTGAAGCAAGCCCCAACAACTCTTTCTGATACCGGTATGCCGGTCTCTGACACCGGTATGTCGGTCTCCAACGGATATCTTACCGTTTAGAGAAACTAGCCGTTAGACCGGTATGGTCATCGCTATGGGGACCGGTATGAGGACTGGTATGGTGACCGGTTTGGTCCTTGCCGGTTCTAGTAAATGTGCAATATAAAGAGCTAGACCGATATGTTGACCAGTATGATGACCGGTTTAGGTCATGCCGGTTCCAGTAAAGGAACTAGCCGTTAGGCTCACCGGTATGGGACCGGTATGGAAACCGGTTTGGTGTGTGCCGATTCCAGTAGCCATGCAATCCTCAGGTCCACCGGTATGGTGACCGGTATGAGACCGGTAAGGTCTGTGCCGGTTCCAATGAGCATGCAAAACTCAGCATCTCACCGGTATGGACACCGGTAAGGGACCGGTATGCCGATCTCTGTACCAAAAATGCAAGTATGAAGGTTTGAATTCATTTTGTGCATGAACCTAATGAATCTAAGTGAATGTGCATATTTTCTATGAGCTTAGGCAATTCACATTACAATTCACATTACAATTACAGCCCTAAGCTAAGACTTCATATAAAATCTTCATTGTATGCAAGTCTTCACATTCTTCGCTCTTCACCATCGTGTGCTTCGACATCTTTTTGTATTGTTTCGCTTTTGCGCGTCGAAGACTTCACTCTCGTTGCATCATCAAAATCTATTATGCGATTGTGTCGCTAACACATGGCACATTCAATGTGTCTCAGACGGAGACGCATCATCACCCCCAAAACTCTGAATTTAAACAACCAAGTCTCCAGAAGAAATTAATCAAACAATTCAGAGATAGACTCGGCTACCGATTCGATTCCACACTTGTGAAATCAGAACTGAATAGGTTTCGGTTCGATTCCGATTCCATAAAATTATGGAACTAGAAATCACAAGTGTGAATTCCAATGATCACCTATGCTAGTTCTTAAATATTGTACGGGTTCGCTACTAGATTGTCTTACTGATTACAAGTTGTATCTACTGACATAATCATTAAATAACTCTATTAAATCATTTTTACTCCATCAATTATTTTTCTAACATGTATTTCATCATTTATTCTTAATAATTCATAGTAAGTTTCTAAACTACCATTCAAACCTTTTAATTTAAATCTAAGATCAAAAACTTTAGTAATAAGATAAAATAATGGAATGTCATTAAAATAAGTCAATCATTTTCTCTTCATTATAGTAATAGCTTCAAATAAAACAAGATCATTAACATTTGAATATTCAGCATGTTCATATAGAGTACCAATAATATTCAGACATTAAACAAGAAATAAATTTATTGTTAGATAATAAACACCACTAAAAATATTTGTTGCATCATTAAAAACTTTTAAAATTTCTAAAATTCTTTCCCAAATATCTCATTAACTTGAAAAAATTGTTATGTGTTGAACATATTGGGAAAAAAAAACTAAATAATACGTCTATGTAAGCAAAAACTTGAGTTAAAAGAAAATAAGTTGAATTCCAACGAATTAGAACATCTCGTAAAAAATTTATTGGTTCAACATCATTTAATTTACAAAACTTGGTCCATTCTCTCCTAACATTAGAATATTACCAAATATAATTAAGTGCAATCTTAAGAGGATTAATGTGATGTTCTAATTCAGTCAAAATATCTTGAACACATAAATTAAGGACATTGCATATGCAACGAACATGAAAAATTGGTCTCTTGATCGCGATTTTATAAATCTAGCACGCAAGCGCACGCATCGCTCAAGTAATACAGTGGCAGAATGTCAGATATCGTACCCACATAGACTTAATATTTATCTTATTAATGTCAAGACTAACCTACTTAACTTAAACTAAATTATTGAGAAGAAAATTTGATTTAATGATCTAAGTAAAAAATAAATAAAAAGCAAATAACATACGTTGGGAAAACCTTATAGATAGAAGAACCTATGATTGCAACTTCACCTAATCATGCACGCAATGTGTCAATACATTTTTCATTCAGTTGGGTTTTCGTTACTAATTATTAACCTAAAACACTAAATTATTCACAAGCCTTTTTCGATGATCATGTAAATATATTCAAAATAAATCAATTAACTATATATTTATGTTAATTAAATTAAATCGAATTCATTAAGATTAGGTTCTAATCTTGGGTATGTATGTCATTTAGGTATACGTCTATTCTAAAGGGAAATACATTCAATGAATAAATCACACGGTATTATTCCCACGACTAATCCAAATTTCTTTCGTTGAGTTTGTAAGGATTTATCAAGATTATTCTATTGTTGACCAAACAAATAAAATATGTGTTCAAACACAGAAAATAATCAATAATCAATAACAATCCCAAAAGAATAAAAATATGCAAATAATTAATTAAACATGCTTAGGATCCATTAGAACCCTAAATTTAATGAATTAGGTACTCATAATATTTAATAAATACAAGCTAATCATTTTAATAAGCCAAAAATTCATAAAAGATAAAGCTGGAGAGAAATGGGAAGAAAAAAACTCTTGTTTGCAGTATTCGTCTTCAAATTCCAACACCGGGGAAAACTCTTGTTCTTGACTTGCTCTAGGGGTTCTTCTATATTCTATATGCTCCAAAATATGTTATGAGACTTCTTTTTAGGATTTGGGATAAATTTGTGCTTATATAGAAGGTCCAATGGATGTTTCCTGATTAAAAATCGAAACCATGATAAATTGGGGATGAATTTCCCGTGCGCACGTCGAGACTTGCAAATCTCAAATTGGCGTGTCGCAAAACTCAATGGGCAGCATCACAACGCGTTCAACATCGGGACGCGCGTATTGACTCCGAAATAAACCTTGATTTATTTCGTATCTTACCGTTTTCATCCATTGTTAATTCTGTTGAGTCGTGATATTATTTTGACCAGCAAAATGCACCCAAAACACATCAATCTCTCATAAATCTCGATATCACCCACAAAACATTAAGATAAAAGGGTGAGAAATATGTGTATTTTCATCGCTTGTCACCTGAAAAATTTGGTTGGCATATTCTTTTAATTCTCTAATTAATGTCGTATTTGCAAATGCATTGTCAAAACCAATTGTTAACATTTTACCTAATAAGTCAGATTCATAAAAAATTACTTTAATCATTTTATAAATATTACGTGAAATATGTTGCTCATCAAAAACTCTAAATGCAATAAGTCATTTTTTCATGTATGAGTGTGTTTGTCAATGATCACTCCAAATATCAGAACAAATAGAAAGACAACATTTAATATCGTTAAATAATTCATTTAAAATATTTTTATCATTTTTGTATAATTTAAAAATTTATCGTTTTGTAGTATTTTTAGGTATTTTACAGGTAGTAGGATTTAAAACATTTGGACATTAATTAGTAAAAATAATTTTTTCACCAAAACTTAAAGAAATATTAGTAATGCAAGTAAATTTAACAAATTCTTTTCTATTTTTAACATTAGAATATTTAAATAAATCTAAAAAACTTATACATTTACCAGATGAAGCGTACCTGTCCATTTACGTTTTGTTATATCAAGTCCGATTTCAGCGGCATTGTGTCTATCCAAGCGTTTGTTCATATTGCCATAACTGTTAGTAAATTTGTAAGATACACTACAATAGTTGCATATTTCTCTTGGATATTCATTTTCAATTTCGACTAAATGAAAATGAATTTTGAAAATATCAAAAAATCATGACTTAACTTCCATTATTCGTATACTGACACTTTGACCGCTCTATTAGGTTGTGACATTGGACATGATGTTCTCAGATGAGCTTGTCATTTTTTTTTTATATTAGAGAATTGCAAAATTAAGAGAATTGTAAAAAATTATACAGTTGAGAGAATTGAGACTTGAGAGAATTAAAAATGAGAGAATTGTTGATGTGTAGAAAAAATAAAATATAGGTCCTATTTATAGATTTTTTAGTAAATTTTGTGATGCCTAAATTACCTCTAAAATTAACCGTTTTATTAATATTATTGATGGTATTTTGAAGATTTAATATAAAAAGGGTAATTTAGATTTAATATAAAAAAAATTAAAAGAAAAAAAAATTGTTGCAGAGAGCAACGGCTCCCGGTAGGCTGTAGCCATTGTGCTCTCTATTTGAGAGAGCCCAGAGAGAGCCGTTGGGCTCTATCAGAAACGGCTCCAACCATAACTCCAACGGTTCCGGTTGGAACCATTACCGGAACCGTTGGAACTGTCTGATTCCTCCGGTTTGGCTAGGGTGAGAACTCGGGTCTACTTAGAGGAATTGGCATGAAATACCATAAAGATAACGAAAAACTTGACTGTCAATATTTTATCCAAGGATGAGATGATAACAAGAACAAAATGAACAAAGGAAACCGCCACCTCAAACTTCCATCTACTCTTTTGGAAAAGGAACATCATCATCACCCACCACTATACTAAACGAGAGAATGCATTCATCAATTAAAACTCTAGGGCTGTCTAGCTCATCCTCTTCATTACCCACTCAACAATCAAGATCTCCAATCACCAACGTAATCCACCTACAACCTAAATGAATACACCTCAACCCTGAAAAAATTTGAAGAGTTATGCAAACAGAGTCATTCTACCCAACTTCTCTTTCGACAAACAAGCACTTAATAGAACCCACTTAATTCACAGCTAACAATTTGATATCAAAAATCACAAAAGTGAATAACGTTATCAAACTATAAATGGCCTAATAAGCAACTTGTTCCTTTGTTTGGTGCTACACTTAATATCATGAAAGCAATTGCCGCTAAAAACCACATGGTTCTCTGCAATCTAGTGCACCAACTATTCTAACAATAGGCTACATGCAAGAGTGAACTTAACAAATACTGAAATAATTGGTTGAATCTGTTCTATAAATTAAAAAGAACTCCTCATTCTAGTAGTAGTGAATGTGCTAAAAATCACAAAACCAGTATGAAGTTTCTTTTAGCCATGTATTGTTTCTGGAAGCTGCTTGCCATAAAAGCAGAGCCAATGTAATTGGGACAAGTTAAATCTTTATATCCAGAGGCTCAACTAGCAACTCAGTAACTAAGATTAAGATTACCAACAAGAAAGAGAGAATGAGTTAGCAATCAGTAAAGTTCATCCATATATATATATATATATATAAAGCAGACCTCTATAGAATTTCTCGCAGAAGTAAAAAGGCAACTAACTTTACTAAGTGGAACCAGGAAACACAATCACATCTCCTCATAACTATACAATGGCGGATAATAAAATATTGTGGGAGCAAAGTATATTAACTCAATACACTGGGGACTACAAGGCAAAGAAACAAATGCCACAAAGAGCTTGTTTCCAGCAAGGTTATCCTTTACTTACCATGTCTACAAGAATTTCTCAATGCTGGTGGTCAAAGTGGATTTAGGAACAGAACAGCACCAATCACTGCATCTATCTTCTCACCATTCTTAAATATAATGACAGTTGGGATGCTCTTAATTCCGTAATTAGTAGCAATTGAAGGACTTTCATCAGTATTAACTTTATAGCATTTCAGCTTCCCAGCATATTGCTTTGACAGCTCATCAATAACAGGGTGGATCATCCGGCAAGGCCCACACCATGGAGCCCAGAATTCAACCAGCACAGGTGATTCTGAATCAAGAACAAGTGCTTGCCATTTTGCTTCAGTCACAGCAGGCACTGCAAATTTCAAGAAAAACAGATGACTTATGTTAATATTCAATAATTAATAATACCATCAAAGATATTTCAATCAGCCCGAAATGCTATCATCCATTTTGTCATATTGGGCTAAAATAGACAGAAGTGCTTTCTGGATATGAATAACAATTGGACTACTCTGGAGAGGCACATGATAAATGCTTTTCTGAAAAGCACTTGGCACTTAGAAGTGCTTCTTCAAATGTGCTCTCAGAAAGAACATTCAAATGCTTTTACACTGCATTTCTTTTTTACAAAAGCAATTTGAATCACCCTAATATATAATATACAGTCACCGCATAAGACGGACTGCTCATTATTTCATCATCACTTTAGGAATATTGTGGTTTGACTTTTGGTCCAAACATGATAAAAAAAATTATAATCCTTAACCGTGATTTTTAACTTTTATTCACTATGAAAATATTAAAAACGGCCCTGTAATTATATTTCTAGCATATAACAAAATTACATATCATAATTTTGTGGATCACTGTTTGTTCGCAATATCAAACAGAGCCTTCATAGCTCTTATAATTAAATTATTCCTCTAAAATCCCTATATAAATAAATAATTTATTTACTTTTCAAAAACCTAATTGATTTATAGTGCCATTTGAATTTCGCAAAATAAGGACGGGGAAAAAAAGAAACAAACAAATTAACTGAGGCTGAAATTGCGATTCTGACCTTCAACGGCAGTGTCTTGCGCTTCGCACAGGATTTGTACACCGCGACGGAGTCTGAAGGTCGAAATCGAACTCTGACTCACTGATCCCAACGAGCGAAACGGTACGACTTTAAGGCCCTTGAATTCAGCGAATTTCCAACGACCATAGATCGAATAAACGGGAGAAGACGCCGGCGAGTAAGCCGGGGGAACCGAAGCACGAGGAGCGATGACGCAGTTGTTGGAAATTCTTCTAATATTCATGAAAATGGTAAATCTTTCTTTCCTTAACATTGAGTGCTTGTGAGGGGTACAACCCTTTGAAGGGTTCCATGCCTTATAAAAGGAGGCATTATATCCAATAAAGATGAGAGGAAAGAAATTCGAATTTCAGAGACATTTGTTTTTGTTTGTTTGATTTTGAGAGAGAGTTCCACCATTGATCCCAGTTTCAAACACTTGTCTGGGAGTGCTCCTTGGACAAGAATGAACCAAGTTATCCTGGGAGAACATTGGCCAATTGCGAATCCGTAAAGCACATGTGACGGGGCCAATAAGTTCTTAAGGACAGAGGATTATCTCGACTTGGATTCATAAGGTTTTTCTTAATTATTAAGTTTTATCGGATTCTAGTGTTGTTAGATAGTAATTTGCATGCTAGGGTGGAAAATACGAACTGTGCATGAAAAACCCGTAGGGCGTTCGAACGCCCGACGAACGCGAAGGCTTAAATTTGAAATTTCGTAAGAACGTTCGAACGCGTCTTCAAACGCAAACTCTCTGGAATCATTCCGTTCGAACGCGTTCTCTAACGCTAACGAACGTGAACTCTCTGGAATCATTATGTTCGAACGCGTTATCAAACGCTACTCGAACGTGAACTCTCTGGAAACACTTTGTTCGAACGCGTTGTCAAACGCAACACGAACGCACCCACACTACCAATCTCGTTCGAACGTATATACGAACGCGACACTAACGAATAGTCCTGTAATTATTATAAACTGCAAACTTAAATTAATATTAACTTAGTAAGTCATATATTGTAACACATTAATCTTGGTAGTATAGATTTAAGTTATTATTAGGTTGTTCAATTTTCACAAGCATACACATAGTGATAAAGTTGAAATTGATTGTGTGTTGCATACTTGGTTGAGAATTTAAAGTGTAATCATACACAAGAAATTCCATCCAATCTTGATTGACACTTACACATATCTACACATATTGTACATTGTCTGTACTATTGTATAAAGTGTAGTTCTGGGTTTGAATTGCTAAAAGATCCTATTGGAAAGTTTTTAAAGAATATTCTGTCAAAAAGGCGATATTCGTTTATTCATTTTTCTAAAGAATCTTTAGTTAAATTCAATGACTTGTGTTTTATTGGAACTGTACGTGCCAAATTTGGACCCGAGGGTAAAATCGTCTTTTCACGTCAAATTCAAATACCAAAAGCCCACAAATATTGGCCCTTAAAAACCGTATTGGAAAACCCAGCCCAAAAGACTTTATTCCATCAGTACATAACACTACAAATGAAAAGCCAAACAAGTAGACAGCATAAAACACAATTATTACTAATATTTCCTCTTTTTCTAAACACAAACACATGCAACGCCGAAAGTTGGATCCAAGACACGTTGTGGGTCCCTTAGTCAGAAATGTCAGCACGTTGTAGACCCGTTGCCAGCTTTTATCACAGCTACAAAGTAACCTCTTTTCAGATCTATAAAATGGAAGATAACTCAGGGTTCAAGGCAGGCTTCACATCCTTCTTACAAACTTCTATTCTCTGACACAAGTTTTGAGAACTTCCTATTTCCATAATTCTTGTCACTGCCCTCACGGCCATCAAAAGAAAGTCAAGGTAATAATAAGCCTTACTTCCGCATATTACATAATGGCAGCTCATTTCACTATACTGACTTGAGCGTCGGAGTGTACCTGGCACCTTGTTTTGCAGGATCGTTAGTGCCCCCAACCTACAAATTCTGATTGTGGACCTCGGGTGAAATCCAGCATCCACAATTTGGCGCCCACCGTGGGGCCTTAGTGATTTATAGCAAACAAAGATCTCTCAATCTACAATTCGGAAAGCACTGTCACTTATGGCTTCAAGCAGCGAACAGACGCCAGATCCAATTGCGTCCCAAATAACTATGCTACAAGAAAGATTACGAACTTTGGAGGAGGAGAACCAGACCATGCGGAGCTCCAATTTAAACCTTCAGAAGCAGTTGGAACTAATCTCTTCCACCTCTCAACAACGAGATTCTCCTGATAATCCCAATAATCTTGTGGCCCCATCTAACCTTTTGGAGACATTCAATGATGTGGCGAATGGTGATCCTTCCCCAGGCGACCTTCCAAGAAATCATACAAATATGACAATTTTTCCAGTCGACCAAGCTCAGCGAGTCGCTTCCAGCATGCGAAAAGAAATGTTAGAGTTCAAAGAAGCAATCTTGTCCAGCTTGCCAGGCATCAAGCTACCAATAAGGAAGAGTAGAGCCGGGACGATTTCTGACACACCATTTATTGAGACTATCTCTTCCGTAGAATTACCAAGAAAATTCAGTCCCCCGGATATGAAAATGTATGACGGATCAACTGACCCAGACGACCACATCATTCATTACAAATATAAGATGATGTCAACGGGCCTAACCCCTCAACAATGGGAAGCTGGGATGTGCAGAGGATTTGGAGAAACGTTGGCGGGGCCAGCCCTAACTTGGTTCATCAACCTCCCATACAGGTCTATTGGATCATACCAGCAATTGGCAGACAAGTTTGTAGAGCATTTCGCAAGTTCTTGCAAGATTGAAAAAACTTCAGATGACCTTTACGCCGTCCAACAGAGAAAAGGAGAATCTTTACGAAGCTACGTGGCTCGGTTCAATAAAGAAAGAATAACTATCTCTGACCTCCATCAACCTACGGCGGTAGAAGCATTTAGAAATGGATTGCTTCTAGAAAGTGGACTCTACAAAAAACTCACTAAATTTCGATGCTACACAATGGATCAAGCCATGGCTCGAGCCCAAGTTGAAATAAGGTGGGAGGAGGACAAGAGAAACCAAAGAAAAGAGAATTCTTCTAATTTTCAACGAGATAGTACTCAAGATACTGTTAAACGGCGCAAAGAATTCCCTAACAAAACGCTACGGCCAACAGACATGAAGAACAATCAAAGGGTGCATCGACATTTCAACCGTGACTTCAAGCGACAACCATTGCCATTCAGGGTTCAAGATAAGACCGTGAACAGAGAAGGCTCCCAGACTACAATTTCACTGTTTCCCCAGGAGAACTGGTTTCGGTCCTCAAGAAGATGGGGAACGAGGTACGATGGCCCCCACGCTCCAGAGATTATTCAGCTAAGAAAGATACCAGCAAATGGTGTGAATTTCATCGAGATTATGGACATACGACAGCAGATTGCGTAGCTTTAAGGCTGGAAGTATTGGAATTGCTGAATAAAGGACATTTGAAGGATTTGCTTTCGGAGAAAGGCAAAGCTACTATAGCCCGAAGAAACGAGAAGGAAGAAGGCCCCACACCACCACCACCAGTCAACAATACAGTAAGTTTTATTTCTGGAGGGTCCGAAGTCAGCGGTGCCTCATATTCGGCTGCGAAACGACATACCAGAGAAGCAACAATGGGTCTTTCCATTCAACTATGTCGATTGAAGGGATGTTTACAAACCTAACAATTGAATTCCCAGACGACAGCAATTCCAATCAAACGAATCCGCATCATGACGCGCTGGTAATTTCATTACAGATTGCAAATTTTATAGTCAAACGAGTCTTAGTCGACACAGGTTCGTCAGCAAACATCATCTTCAGAACTGCTCTGTCCGACATGGGAACCGAGATAGAAAGGATCAATAGGAGGTCAACTGTTCTTATTGGATTCAGCGGCGAACAAAAATTCACAATCGGGGAGATAACACTCCCAGTCTATGCCGGAGGAAACAACAAGATGACAACTTTTTTAGTTCTCGATTGTCCCTCAGCCTACAATCTGATTGTCGGACGACCTTGGATTCATGAGATGAGGGCAGTCTCGTCAACTTACCATCAAGTGCTCAAATTTCCCACAAGATGGGGGATTCAGGAGATTATGGGAGATCAACACGCTTCAAGAAGTTGCTACCAGACGACCTTAAAGGCGAAACCTCAGTCGGCATAGCAATTAATGAAGGGATCCGGCGTTTTACCACCAGATCAGCCTAGTGTAGAGGAGCTAGACGAAGTCCCAATACACACAGAATATGCAGATCACAAAGTACCAATTGGAGTTAATCTGGATCCCAAGCTACGAACCGACCTAATTGATTTCTTAATGAAGCGACATGATTGTTTCGCCTGGTCACACGAAGATATGACCGGGATCGACCCAGAATTAATCACCCATGAGCTCCATGTAGATCCAAGCTACCCTCCTGTCAGACAGAAAAGAAGAAAGTTTGCCCCGGAGAGAAATCAGATCATCAATGAAGAAGTCCAAAAATTATTACAAAATGGAGCCATCAAGGAGGTTCAATTCCCAGAATGGTTAGCTAATGTGGTGATAGTACGAAAGAAGAACGGGAAATGGCGAGTTTGCATCGACTTCACAGATTTGAACAAAGCGTGCCCCAAGGATTCCTTCCCATTACCTCATATTGATTCCTTGGTTGATGCTACAGCAGGCCATGAGTTACTGAGTTTCATGGATGCCTACTCAGGCTACAATCAAATCCTCATGCATCCGAACGACCAAGAAAAAACCGCATTCATCACCAACAGAGGCATATATTGTTACAAAGTGATGCCATTCGGACTCAAAAATGCTGGAGCAACTTATCAACGAATGGTGAACAAAATGTTTTCTCAACAAATAGGGAAGACCATGGAGGTTTACATAGATGACATGCTGGTAAAGTCATTAGAAGCCGAACAACATCTGACACACTTGGAGCAGGCATTCGACACAATGAGGAAATATGGTATGAAATTGAATCCAACAAAATGTGCTTTTGGAGTCGCTTCAGGGAAATTTCTTGGATACATGGTCACGCGACGAGGGATAGAAGCCAATCCTAATCAGATCAGATCTATTCTTGACATTCCTTCTCCTACCAATCCGAGAGATGTCATGCGACTAGCCGGGAGAATAGCCGCACTTAATAGATTCATTTCCAAGTCGACCGATAAAAGTTTTTTATTCTTCTCAGCCTTGAAGAAGGCAAAGCACTTCGAGTGGACTCCAGCCTGCGAAGAAGCATTGACGGAACTTAAACGATACTTATCTTCTCCACCATTGTTATCAAAGCCACTCGACAATGAAAGACTTTTTCTCTACTTAGGAGTCTCAGAACAAGCAGTAAGTGCAGTCCTGATCCGAGAAGAAAACGGAACTCAACTCCCAGTCTACTATGTGAGTAAAGCATTATTAGATGCGGAATCACGCTACCCTCATATGGAAAAATTGGTACTGGCTTTGGTAACTGCAGCAAGGAAGCTACGACCATATTTTCAGGGGCACCCAATCACTGTCTATACATCGTATCCAATGAGGAGCATACTTCATAAGCCCGAGCTTTCAGGGAGACTGACCAAGTGGGCTGTGGAACTAGGAGAACACGACATCACGTACTTACCACGCACCGCGATCAAATCACAAGCACTCGCAGATTTTGTTGCTGATTTCAGCTCCAGTCTACAGGTACCAGCTGAACAAGAAATCCAATGTATCCATCCTTCGACTACCTGGAGATTGGCAGTCGACGGGTCAAGCAATAAACGTGGATGCGGCTTAGGGATTGTGATTACAACTCCTGAAGGCGATGTGTTGCAGCAGGCGATCAAATGTGGCTTCAGAGTCTCTAATAACGAAGCCGAATACGAAGCTCTCATAGCTGGCTTAAACTTGGCCCATGAGCTTGGTGCCAAGAAGATCGAAGTAAAATCAGATTCTCAATTAATTGTCAATCAATTCCAGGGTTCATATCAAGCTAGAGACTCACAGATGGTTTCTTATCTGCAAAAGGTGAAGGAAATCCAGTCGACTTTTGAGCAGATAACCATTTGTCAAATCCCCAGAAACGAAAATAAGCACGCAGATGCTTTAGCTACACTGGGTTCGGCAATAGAAGGAGAAAAAATCCAGTCCATCCCAATTGTATATTTGCAGTGGCCAGCAATTTGGAAGAATGGAGTCGAAGAAGTTACAGATCACATCAGGCGACTCATGGTTGACTCCAATTGAGAAATATTTGCAAAATGGCATGCTTCCAGAAGATAAAATTGAGGCTCGAAAGATTCAACGACAAGCTGCCAGATTCACACTACATGATGGGCAACTTTTGAAAAGATCACTATCTGGTCCCTACCTCAAATGTCTCACTCCAGAGGAAGCCCAGTACGTTTTAACCGAACTTCATGAAGGGGAATGTGGAAACCATTCAGGTGGTAGAAGCTTAGCTTCCCGAGCCCACACGACAGGATACTATTGGCCGTCTATGCGGGCTGACTCGGTTGAATTCACTCGAAAATGCGAGAAATGTCAAAGATTTGCCCCCGTCTCACACTTACCACCAGAGAAACTGAAGCCGATTCTGTCACCTTGGCCATTCATGAAGTGGGGAATGGACATCGTTGGGAAGCTACCTACCGCCCCTGGACAGCGAGTCTACATGCTTGCCCTTACAGATTACTATTCCAAATGGATCGAAGCAGAAGCCTTTGCCAAGATACGGGACTTAGAAGTGCAAAACTTCGTATGGAAAAACATCATTTGTCGGTTCGGTTTGCCGAGGGAAATTGTAACTGACAACGGGTCCCAATTCATCAGCTACCGTTTCCAAGACTTCTGTAAGAATTGGGGAATCAAATTAAACTTTTCAACCCCACGTTTTCCTCAAGCGAATGGTCAAGCCGAATCATCCAACAAGACGATCTTGAATACAATGAAGAAAAGATTAGAGAAATCAAAAGGAGCATGGGCAGATGAACTTCCAGGAGTCTTGTGGTCCTACAGAACTACAGCCCGGTCATCAACTGGACAAACCCCATTCTCCCTTGTGTTTGGGTGTGAAGCAGTGATTCCAGTCGAAGGAGTTGTTCCAACTCCTCGATACCAATGGCTCGAGGAAAACACGAATCAACAACTCATGAGTTATAGCCTTGATACGGTTGACGAATTGAGGGAACGAGCTTCTATACGACTTGCAGCACATCAGCAGAGAATGGCCAAATATTTTAACAAGAATGTTAGGTACAGAACGTTTAAAGAAGGAGATTGGGTCCTACGTAAAGTATTTCAGAATACCAAGGAGATCAAAGATGGAAAGCTAGGACCAAATTGGGAAGGCCCATACGTCATTACGAAGATCGTTGGGCAGGGCGCTTACAAATTGGAAACGACAGAAGGAAGGCCAATTCAAAATAGCTGGAATGCAATTCATCTTAAACGATTCTACCGGTAATTTTTATTTTTCTTTTGTGTTGCCCACTCGGCCAATGAATTATTTTATAATAAAATGTTGTGTGATGAAATTTATGCATTCTGATATCCATATAGTAAAAACAAATATGAAATCTTAGATGTCGACCAAAAAGGAAACATTATATATCATTCGAAATTCGCGATTTCCCCTTACAAAAAGATAATCAAAAGTTACAATTACATATTCATTCCACGGGCATCTCAGTCGACGGGACCTCAGGAGAAAGCTGGACATCCGCTGCTGGAACATCAGCAGTCTGGCTGGGAACAAGAGGGATAATTTCAGTCGATAAGGGAACAACATCCGTTTCAGTCTGTTTCTCCGTTATGGCCATTACTTCTTCGGCTTCTCCAGTGGCCATTCGTTTTTCTTCAACAGTCTCTTTCGAGAGTACCTCTTCTCCATCTTCTTCTTCTTCACCCTCACTTGTAAGGGAGACCCCAGCAGCTAACCTCTCATATTCTCGAATCCATTTTTTCGGTTTCCAAGCGACATTTTGACCAGCTAAATATTCTTCCATTAGACTGCTCCTCTCTTTCATCATTGATTCAAAGGCAACCAATTCAAGTTGGTCAAGCAATTCGGCCTTTTCCTTCCTCAAGCTCTCCACACTTTCTTTGAACGCTTCATTGGTAGCCTCAGACACTTCTTTCTCCAATTTCAGTGTTGCTTGAGTCTCTTTCAGTTCCTTCTCGACCTTTCTTAACTTCCTTTCGGTAGCGTCAAAATTTGTTTTCAGTTCACCGAAATCTCTTCTGACTGATGTATTGGCTTTCTCTAAATCCCTCATCCTCCTTTGGCTTAATTCAGCATACTGTTGCATGAAGAGACCACATTCCATAACCTGAAACAAATTCCATTTAGTACATTCCATACGACTTCTACAAATAGATATACATGTTTTCAAAGATAAATATATACCTGATAACTTAAAGCCGCAATCTTCTTGCTTGTTTCGGTTGGACCCAACTCAATCAGCCGTTGCTCGTCTTCTTCCAGCAACAGACGTTTGATAAATTTAGAAAGGCTAGAAGGATCCGAAATTGCAGTAGACCCGTGGGGAATCCTCACTACAACGCCTTCTGCGTCTTCCTCCACTTCTACTACTGCCTTCCTCTTCTTTGAGGCAGAGACCTTCTCAGTCGGCTGGGTCATTGGTTCAGAAACATTAACCGGAACGACTTCAGCTGGTTTGGTGATATCCAAATCTGCGGCTTCAGGCTCCTTCTCTTTAGCTTTCTTAGTCTTCCTCCGGCTCCTCATTTCATCAAGTTTTGGCACCTTAAATGGACCCGACATCATCTCAGCTGCGCATAAAAATTCTTCAGGAGTCAGCGATGTTAGAAATAGCAGCCTTCCAAATGTAACCTCAATCGCCCAAGTGCACAAAATCACGGCCAAAATATGCTTACTCAAAGCCAATGGAGTACCTTCAGAATAAATCACTTCTTTCCACAGCGGAGTTAACCTCAGTCTCCTCTCTTCTAAAGCCGCTTTCCAATTCCTCTTCGAATCAGGCAAACCGAGGATATGATTAGTGTTTGCGATGGCTCGATGAGTAGTATCAAATGTTCTATTCAGCTGAAGACCTGAAAGAAGAAAAGAGGAATATTTACAGTCATACAAGTTATAAATTTAGAATATTGAAGGGTGAAGAAATACTCACTCGACGAGTTCCAATGTTCTGGTATTTCTCCACTCCCATTCAACCCAAACACACTCTCTCCTCTCACGAAGAAATAACTTTTTTGCCAATCACTCCTATCATTTGTTGTAAGTCCCAATACCAAGTGCTCCCTCTTTTGGCGGAGATACATGTGATATCTCCCTTTTTCTCTCAGGTGTTCTTTCATATAGTAAGTATATAATAATTCTCGCACCCCGAACACGATCCCCAATTCAAATGACATACACTCAATCGACAGTAGAATCCTCCAAGTGTTTGGCATTAGTTGAGAAGGAGCCAGCTGGTAATGATTCAAGACTTCCCATACTAACTTTGGAATGGGGAATCTGAATCCGTCAATAAATGGGCGTTCGTAAAACCCAATCCACCCAGAAATTTTGTAGTCTATCCTTTCAGTCGGCGACGCTAACCTTACTTCAATTGATGGAGGAAATCTGTATTTCAATCTCATCTCTCTCATTGATCTTTCAGTCACTCGACTAGCTGGATTCTTGGTTAAGATGTTTGTTGGTTCACTCGTACTTGGAATCTCACTCGACTCCTCAATTGTAGGTAATGATCTAAGTGGTGTAGCTTCGGTGGGTATTCCTAACGGTGGTTTAGCTATAGTTACAATTCCAGCCTCTATAAAATCTTCATGCGACCAATCCCTATTAGTTTCTTCATCACTTGAATCATTCATAGGTTGTTCAATATACTTGTCAATTTGAGCACCTAAACTACCCAACGAATCCTCACTCGACATTTTCCAAGCAACAAACACAAATTTCCTAAAATATCTACTCCTTTGAAGATCTAAACCCGTCTAAATCACAAACATAATCTCAATATTTGGCTAAATCATTCAAGATCAAATGACCTATTTGACTAAGAACAAATTGAATCTACAATATGAACATTTGAAGATGTTGAAGAATATGAAGAAGAATATGAAGAGTACCTTGAGATCTTGAGAGCTTCCTTAAGCTTGCCAACCGAGAGAAATTTTTGTATGAGACCAAATGAGACTCAAAACTCATTCTTATACTCTCCATTTAGGCGCCTCAATTTCCCTCCAAAAGACACCTCGAAAATCCCACTAGGATTTTTTTTTTTTTATGGGCTCCAAATACCCTCAAGCCCAACTTCCCTCCGATCTTCCAATGATAATATCACTGTGAAGATCTTGCGATTGGATGACATCTGTCAATTCAGAGGATATCTCCTCCTCCCAATGGAAACATTTCCTACAGAGTAGAACCTTGACATCTTGTTTCATTCTACAAAGGTTCGTTGGATTTCAGTCAACATTTCTACATGAAGACTGCAGACAAGTCGACGTTGGTATATGAATCTCTGTAAGTTTCCTTCAGTCTACTTGCGTCATTGAGGTAATTTCAGGTAAACTCGAATCGAAATGCATAATGATTCATATAATCACTTCAATCGAGATACATGCATGAAGTCATTGCAGGATTACTTCAGTCGACATTCTTATATGGGGCGATAACACTTACAAGATTATTTCAGTCGTCATGCATGAAGTAATTTCGACAGGTGCGTATTAGATCCTTGCAGGATCATCTCAGTCGACAGGCATATAGTAAGATCATTGTAGGAACACTCCGATCGACGAGCATGAGAAATGTTTCAAGTTGTTATTCCAGTCGACAGGTATATGGTAAGATCATTGCAGGTGTATTCCAGTCGACAAGCATTAGAAAATATTTCGTGTTATTACTCCAGTCGACATGTATTTGTGGAGCTTTGTATGAATTTTCTTGTCAACTCCTATGTATGTAAAGTTTGCAGGTATGCTCCAGTCGACTTTTGACAAACAAATATTCAATACGAGGCCTTCTCAATCGACATAGATTGAAGAAAATTTGGCAATGATATCACATTCAACCCTACTGGAGGACTAGGTCTGAAGATGTTCCAGTCATCATGAATTTATAAAAGCTTTAAAGGGACACTCCAGTCGACACTACCTAATAAAGACTTGTGAATATATTTCATTCAACACTTGAACTTGTTGGATTCATAGTGAGAGGAACGTCCCAGTCGACGTGCGTTCGACACTACATGAAGATTTGATGTGAAGATATTCCAGTCGACATGAAAGTATGAAGACTTTGCAGACATTCCAGTCGACACTACACTATATGGAGATTCGGTGTGAAGACATTCCACTAGACACTATATGGGGACTTGGCGTGTGCATCCCACCTGACATTAGTAAGGCTCGAGACTTGTTAGGGATGTCTCACTCGACATTGGTATATTGTTTGGCACTAGTTGAGGTAGTCTCAGTTAACATTACAATATGTAGCTTGGGATTTATTGTGAATCTCATGCGTGTATAGCTTGAGGTTTGATGTTTGTCCCATTCGACATCTACATGTGTAGCTCGGGGCTTAAAGAAACACCCAGTCGACACACCTCATTGACTTGAGACTAATTAAGAATTGCCTAGTTAACACCTCAACGTGTAGCTTGGGACGTAACATTGTTCCCAATCGACACTACACGTCTGTAGCTTGGGACTTATTGATGATCCCAGCCGGCATCATCTAGTCTGTAGCTTGAGAATTATCCTAGATACCACACTTAGTTATGACTTGAGACTTGGTGTTCATCCCAGTCGACATCTACACGCCTATAGCTTGGAACTTGTTGATGAACTCATTCGACAATATACCCATTATCCTGACCTTCACCAGGTTCAGTCGACTGGGAACATTCCCCATTGGCTCACATAGAGTCAAGTTCAAGACCTGGCCTTCATCTGGTCCAGACGACATGAGTAATTCCCCTGGTCCATGGACCCGTAGCATGGGGATTATCCTGACCTTCACCAGGTTCAGTCGACTGGGAACATTCCCCATTGGCTCACATAGAGTCAAGTTCAAGACCTGGCCTTCATCTGGTCCAGACGACATGAGTAATTCCCCTGGTCCATGGACCCGTAGCATGGGGATTATCCTGACCTTCACCAGGTTCAGTCGACTGGGAACATTCCCCATTGGCTCACATAGAGTCAAGTTCAAGACCTGGCCTTCATCTGGTCCAGACGACATGAGTAATTCCCCTGGTCCATGGACCCGTAGCATGGGGATTATCCTGACCTTCACCAGGTTCAGTCGACTGGGAACATTCCCCATTGGCTCACATAGAGTCAAGTTCAAGACCTGGCCTTCATCTGGTCCAGACGACATGAGTAAATCCCCTGGTCCATGGACCCGTAGCATGGGGATTATCCTGACCTTCACCAGGTTCAGTCGACTGGGAACATTCCCCATTGGCTCACATAGAGTCAAGTTCAAGACCTGGCCTTCATCTGGTCCAGACGACATGAGTAAATCCCCTGGTCCATGGACCCGTAGCATGGGGATTATCCTGACCTTCACCAGGTTCAGTCGACTGGGAACATTCCCCATTGG
This sequence comes from Zanthoxylum bungeanum, assembly GCA_019454045.1. NCBI lineage: Eukaryota > Viridiplantae > Streptophyta > Magnoliopsida > Sapindales > Rutaceae > Zanthoxylum > Zanthoxylum bungeanum. Next base: position 57,795 of record SKCR01038668.1, read on the forward strand.
CTCACATAGAGTCAGTTCAAGACCTGGCCTTCATCTGGTCCAGACGACATGAGTAATTCCCCTGGTCCATGGACCCGTAGCATGGGGACTATCCTGACCTTCACCAAAAAGGTCAGTCGACTGGGACATTCCCCATTGGCTCACATAGAGTCAAGTTCAAGACCTGGCTTCATCTGGTCCAGACGACATGAGTAATTCCCCTGGTCCATGGACCCGTAGCATGGGGATTATCCTGACCTTCACCAGGTCAGTCGACTGGGAACATTCCCCATTGGCTCACATAGAGTCGGATCAAGACCTGGCCTTCATCTGGTCCAGACGACATGAGTAAATCCCCTGGTCCATGGACCCGTAGCATGGGGATTATTCTGACCCTCACCAGGATCAGTCGACTGGGAACATTCCCCATTTGTTCAGGCGGAATTAGACAAAACCTGATCTTCACTGGTTTAGTAAATCATTCCTACATATCTTGTAAAGATTAAGTCTTAAACTATGACTACTCCAAACGGTTCAGAAAAATTTACATACCAAGGTCAAAACCCAGATGATACATTCGATATATTACTCTCAAAGTCAAAAAACTTTTTGACTTAAAGAGTAGGGAACAAACTGTACGTGCCAAATTTGGACCCGAGGGTAAAATCGTCTTTTCACGTCAAATTCAAATACCAAAAGCCCACAAATATTGGCCCTTAAAAACCGTATTGGAAACCCCCAGCCCAAATAACTTTATTCCATCAGTACATAACACTACAAATGAAAAGCCAAACAGAGTAGACAGCATAAAACACAATTATTACTAAATATTTCCTCTTTTTCTAAACACAAACACATGCAACGCCGAAAGTTGGATCCAATACACGTTGTGGGTTCCTTAGTCAGAAATGTCAGCACGTTGTAGACCCGTTGCCAGCTTTTATCACAGCTACAAAGTAACATCTTTTCAGATCTATAAAATGGAAGATAACTCAGGGTTCAAGGCAGGCTTCACATCCTTCTTACAAACTTCTATTCTCTGACACAAGTTCTGAGAACTTCCTATTTCCATAATTCTTGTCACCGCCCTCACGGCCATCAAAAGAAAGTCAAGGTAATAATAAGCCTTACTTCCGCATATTACATAATGGCAGCTCATTTCACTATACTGACTTGAGCGTCGGAGTGTACCCGGCACCCACCATACCGGTGGTAGTCTACTCCCGCTCACTCTATCTTTGTTTTGCAGGATCGTTAGTGCCCCCAACCTACAAATTCTGATTGTGGACCTCGGGTGAAATCCAGCATCCACAGGAACCACCGTCCAATAGAACAAAAAGTCGTTACCTAATACATCACTTTGAACAAGATCATTCGTTGATCGTTGTGCAATTTGTCTTTTGTAGACTAATTGACCCATATTGGATTTTTCCAGTTACAAATGGCTAGCGGAAATATCACAGTAACGGTCTCTCATGGAGAAAAGCCGGAGAAATTTGGTGGGGCAAATTTCAAGCAGTGGCAGAGCAAAATGCTGTTCTACCTGACAACTCTCCAGTTGGCTAAATTCCTCAAAGATCCTCTGGGTCCTGTGGAGGGTGAATCTGAAATGGCCAAGGAAGAGCGAGAACAGACTTGGATGTCTGGAGACTTCTTATGCAAGAAATACATTTTGGGTGGTCTTGACAATACCCTGTACAATGTGTATCAAGGCATGACTTCTGCGAAGATTCTCTGGGAATCTCTCGAGAAGAAGTATAAAACTGAGGATGTCGGACAAAAGAAATTTAATGTTGGTAGGTTCCAGGATTACAAGATGGTAGATTCAAGGACGGTGATGTCTCAGTTGGGTGAACTGCAGCTGATCATTCATGAAATACTGGATGAGGGTATGAAACTCTGTGAGATGTTTCAAGTTGCCGCCATAATTGAAAAGTTGTCTCCGTCATGGAAGGACTTCAGGAGTTATCTGAAACACAAAAAGAAGCAGATGAGCCTTGAAGACCTTAGTGTTCGATTGAGAATCGAGGAGGACAGCAGGATGTCCGAGAAGGCTAGCTACAAGACTATGAAGTCTAAGGCCAACATCATTGAGGGTGTGAAGGGTAGCAAGAAAAGAAAGAACAGTGGAGCTGATTCTTCGAACAAGAAGTTCAAGGGGAAATGCTACAACTGTGGAAAGAGCGGTCATATGTCAAAGGACTGCAGAAACAATAAGTCTCAGGACAAGGGCAAGAAAAAGAAAAATGAGGCCCATGTCACTGAAGGTGAGCAGCTGTCTGATGATATCTCAGAGATGGAACTATCAGCAGTGGTAACCGAAGCCAACATAGTTGGAACTATCAGCAGTGGTAACCAAAGCCAACATAGTTGGGAATTCGAGAGAATGGTGGGTAGACACTGGGGCTATTCGTCATATTTGTGCAGATAGCAAGATGTTTTCCATGTACCAGACGGTCGATGGTGGCGATCATCTGACAATGGGAAAATCGTCTATCTCTCAGGTGGTTGGACAAGGTACAGTGGTTCTGAAGATGACATCCGGAAAAGAGCTAACATTGAGAAATGTACTGCATGTTCCAGATATTTGGAAGAACTTGGTCTCGGGCTCTCTTCTTAGTAAGGCTGGTTTTAAGCTTGCGTTTGTTTCTGATAAGTTTGTAATGATTAAGAATGATATGTATGTAGGAAAAGGTTATCTAACTGAGGGTCTTTTCAAGCTAAATGTAATGATTGTCAATCGTGCTATTAATAAAGCTAGTGCTTCTGCTTATATTATTGAGTCACAAAATGTATGGCATGAGAGGTTAGGACATGTTAATTATGATACCATGAGTAAATTAATTAACATGGACCTTATACCTAAATTTGCAATTGATAGCCAACATAAGTGTGAGACATGTGTTGAAGCAAAAATGCACAGAACATCATTTCATTCTGTTGAACGCAGTTCTGAACCTTTAGAACTTTTACACACTGACATGTGTTACATGAATATTGTGCAAACAAGAGGCGGTAAAAAGTACTTTGTCACTTTTATCGATGACAGCACAAGATTCTGTTATGTGTACTTGCTGAGGAGCAAAGATGAAGCGATTGAGAGCTTCGTACACTATAAGAACGAAGTTGAAAATCAACTTGGCAAGAAAATCAAAAGAATCAGGAGTGATAGAGGTGGTGAATATTGTTATGTGCACGGAATTATTCACGAAACCACTGCTCATTATTCTCCTCAACAGAACGGAATTGCGGAGCGCAAAAATCGAACGTTGAAGGAAATAATGAACGCCATGTTGACGAGTTCGGGTTTACCCCAGAACTTGTGGGGGGAAGCCTTGCTTTCCGCGAACTACGTTCTAAACAAGCTTCCTCACAGAAGGTTGGATAAGACACCATATGAGTTATGGAAAGGTTTCGTACCTTCCTACAAATACCTAAAAGTGTGGGGGTGCTTTGCCAAAGTAATGGTTCCTAAACCTAAGAAGATTAAAATAGGACCCAAAAATGTTGATTGTATATTCATTGGATATGCTCGCAACAGTAATGCGTATCGATTCTTGGTACACAAGTCGGAAATTCCTGACATCAATCCTAACATGATAATTGAGTCAAGGAATGCAATATTTTTTGAAGAGACGTTTCCTTGCAAGGAAAGACAGAGAACAAAGTCTCTCAAAATAATAGTTGATACTGTCAAGGACAGTGA
>SKCR01038669.1:0-61570 GCA_019454045.1 Zanthoxylum bungeanum
AATCCATTAAGTTTATTGAAGGAGAAAAAAACACTAAAAGCTAGAGACAGCAATAAATTACAGTTAATCCGATCACCGCATCCTTCACGAAATAAGAAGTGCCCTGAGACGAGAGCACCAAACACATGAGAAAATCACCCCTAAAAAATGTTTTGTCACAGTGCCTATGTCTAGGGGCGGTCCTAAATTTTTAGGATTTTACACGAGTTTTTAGGATACGTGATCTCATAAATATAAAAAGAGAGATTTTGTTGATATATATATATATATATATAAGTTAAACATTTTTAAGTATTCTCATGTGACGGATTTATATTAAAGTTATAAAACTAAATTAATAAATCTATTAAATAAAATACATATTATAATTTTATAAGAATTCTATTATAATAAGAAAACATATTATACTATCTTATTAAAAAAAATACTATTAAATTATCTACAATTAACATAATCTTTACAACTACATTTATTTTTTACGAGTCAATTGATTTACTTATACTTAATATTTATGTGTCATTCATTTATCTCTCAGTTCTCAAATAATATTTTTAATTTACTGTGCAATAGCTAATAGTCATAATAGCCCTGGCTGCGGTTCCGGAATCGCAAAATTACTTAGTAAATAAAAAAAAAATTAAATTAGTTTTAATTTGAAAAAAATTACAAGGTCTTGGACTTAATTGGTTAGGTTTTATGGATAGCTGCTATTGAAGTTTCTTATTTTAATAGGAGATTATATTTTTATATTGTAATAGTTTTTATTTTACCTTTATAATTTAATAATAAAATTATTAATTATAGAGATTAGGTGACACATATATATATATTTTTGAATTTTAATAGATGATTATGATATAACTTCTTATTATAACAGGTAATAAAAAAATTAATTGTGGAGATTATGTGTCATGTGAAGCGATGAGAAAGTTTAAAAATATTTAACTATATATATATATATATATATATATATATATATATATTATTTTTCTAATTATCTATGATATTATTCAAAATTAATCGGATAGTATAATATATTTTATTGTTATAATAATGTTCTTATATAATAGATTTATTAAATTAATTTTATAATTTAATCTTGAATTTTTATTGTAATAGGTTTTTTATTTAATAAAATAATTAATTGTAAAGATATTTTAATTTTAAATTTTAATAATAAAAAAATTAATTTTAAAGATTGAATGCTACGTATGTTTTTTTTTTAACGGAAGATTATAATATGTTTTCTATTAAATTAAATTAATAGATTTCTTATTATATTTTTATATAAAATAATAAATTATTAACATAAAAATTTATTACAATATAAAAATATAAAGGGATTAAAAAAAGAAACTGTTATATTCAACTATCCCCTCAACCTGTAAAGTCCAGCAGCTCAGCAGCCAGCTTTCATCATGCATCCAACAAGCAAAAAGCAACAAAGCACTTTCGGTGGAGCCTTGACATTTGAAGAAAATTGCCAAGAAACATTCTGGTGATTACCATAAAATCAGGGAACTACTGTTCACTCCTTTAAATTTTTGTACCATGCTTGCCTATAAATGCAGGCATTCCCAGTGAACCATTCTGCATCCCAAAGTGTAGATATTAGAGAGAAAGAGTGAGGTTTTTTGTGATAAGTTTCATGAGTGTAAACTTATAACATATTCTTGTAAAGTAATAGAAGTAAATCGGTTTTTCCTCAAATCTTCTCTAAAGTGATCGGTGAATCACAACAAGTGGTATCAGAGCTTCGGTTGTTCTTTGGGGTCATAAAATCGATTAACAGAGCTTCCGATCGGAAAATCGATTCCGACGAAAGTTGTCAAAAATTCAATTTGATGGCACCATCAGCTAGTTCACGTCGAGACGAGCTCGGTGGTATTTTGCGGCTACCAAACGGAGGCAGGACGACGCCGCACGCGCCGGCGAGTGAAGAAGCTTCTCGGCCACGCGCTACACGCGCCTCTGGAGGTTGAAGATGAGTCCAGTCAGCCGCCACGTCAGCGCCACGTCACGCCCAGTCAGTAGACACGTCACCGGCCACGACAGCGCCACGTCATCCACCACGTCAGCGCCACGTGTCCGCCACATCAGCAAAACCGGTCCCACTTTGCCACGTCACCACTGCCACGTCAGCACTGCAACGTCAGCACTTCCTGGTAAATTTCATTTAGCCCCCTGAATTTTTGAAATTTATAGTTTTGCCCCAGAACTTTTAGGAATTTACAAATCAGCCCCTGTGTCAGATTTAGACCAACGAAGTGTCTATTCCACCATTCTCGACCGTTCCGGACGCAACAGTGACCTCGGATTTGTGAAATTCAGCCTGATTTTAAGCTATTTTCATTTTAAACTTTAAAACTTAAAATGGAAATGGAAGATTTCCATTCTGGTGCAATGATTAAACTGGCTGCAACTAATTACTTCCTCTGGAGACCTCGGATGATAGATTTTTTGCATTGTAAAGATCTGTTTGATGTCATCGAGTTCAATGGAGTGAAACCAGAGTCTGTTAAGGAGTATGACTGGAATAAACTCAACAACAGAACTTTGGGTCAGATTAGGCAGTGGATCGGCCATAATTTCTTCCACCATGTAGCACATGACACAAATGCTTATGAAATGTGGATGAAATTGGAAGACATGTTCCAGGCCAAAATAGCTCGGAATAAAGCCTTAATCATGAGGTGTTTAGTGAACCTGAAGCTGCGGAGTGGAACTTCCGTTGCAGAACACACCAATGAGTTTCAAAGCCTGGTGAACCAATTGTCTGCAGTAGACATGCAACTGGAAAATGAAGTTCAAGCCCTCTTGCTACTCAGTTCTCTTCCTGATAGCTGGGAGACTCTGGTGGTTACTCTCAGCAACTCAGCTCCAGGAGGCAAACTTACCATGCCTATGGTAAATGATGCCTTGTCAAATGAAGAAGCCAGAAGAAAAGACGTGGGCTCAGATCAAACAGAAGCCCTTGTCTCGGAGCAACGAAGAAGACAACAGGAGAAACATCAAGGTGGGAGGAGAGGTAGAAGCAAAAGCAGAGGCAGATCCAAGGACGGGAAGAAGAAATACAAGTGCTTCCACTATGGCTTAGAAGGCCACTTGAAGAAAAATTCCCGGAAACTGCAACGGGAGCAGGGACAAGGCAATAACCAGCCGAAGAAGAATGACGCGGAGACACTAGTAGTTACCATGGTAGATGTAGCTATATGCTCCGGCCAGGAAGAATCATGCCTTCACACCGCAACTCAGGATGTCGAGTGGGTGGTAGATACTGCAGCATCCTACCACGTCACTCCTCACAAGGATTTCTTCACAACATACAAAGCAGGAGATATTAGAGCAGTGAAGATGAGGAATACTAGTTCTTCTCAGATAGTAGGAATTATTGAAATACAATTTCGGACAAATGCAGGGTATACAATAATCCTGAAGGAGGTCAGACATGTTCCAAAACTTCGGCTCAACTTACTCTCGGGGGTAGCCCTTGAAAAACAGGGATATGCTAGCCACTTCAGCAATGGCACTTGGAGGATGATAAAAGGTGCCATGGTCATCGCCCGAGGACACATCTATGGAACCTTATACAAGACTCATGTGAAGATATGTGCAGAAAGCCTAAATGTAGCTGAACCAGAGGCTTCTCAGAATCTGTGGCACCAAAGACTCGGTCACATGAGTGAAAGAGGGTTGTCTACCTTGACAAAGAAGGATCTAATCACTGTCTCAAAAAATGCTGCTCTGGATCCTTGCAACCACTGTCTATTCGGTAAGCAACACAGAGTCTCTTTCAATTTCTCTTCTACAAAGATATCAGAGTTACTCAGTCTGGTGTACTCTGATGTATGTGGTCCCTTGGAGGTAAACTCACTAGGCGGTAATAAATATTTTCTGACTTTTATTGACGATGTTTCTCGGAAAGTATGGGTGTATTTTCTGAAATCAAAAGATGAGGTCCTGGACTATTTCAAACTGTTCCATGCCATGGTCGAGCGTGAAACAGGGAAGAAACTAAAGTGCCTTTGCACAGACAATGAAGGTGAATACACTTCCAGAGAGTTTGATGCCTACTGCAGAAGCCATGGCATTCGACACGAGAGGACTGTTCCACGCACCCCACAACACAATGGTGTCGCTAAAAGGATGAACCGCACCATTATGGAGAAAGTCAGAAGCATGATCAGTATGGCTAAGCTGTCAAAGCCATTCTAGGGAGAAGCTGTTCGTGCCACCTGCTACCTGATCAACAGATCACCATCTATACCGTTGAACTTCGAGATTCCGGAGAAAGTGTGGTCTGGTAAGAATCCCTCATATTCTCACCTCAGAATATTCAGATGTTTAACATTTGCACATGTATCCAATGAGCTCAGGCAGAAGCTCGATGAAAGGACTACTCCATGCATCTTCATAGGCTATGGAGACGAAGAATTTGGATACAGGCTATGGGACCCGAAGGAAAGTAAGGTCATCAGAAGCATGGATGTAGTGTTTCTTGAAGACCAGACAATAGAAGACATTGAAAAGCCCAAGATGCCTTCTAAAACCAGTGCCGACAATGCCGATGCAAATCCAGACAAACCCCAGCACCAACACCAGTAGCCACAGATGATGATGGGGTGCAAGATATACCAGAAGAAGAACCAGATGAGGAAGTAGGTGTTGAGCAGGGGGAGCTGCAGCCTGCTCCATCAGAGGCTTCAGGGTCATCCACAAATCCGGATGACAACAGACAGCCAGAACCTCTAGTACGAAGATCTGAGCGAGGCCTGATTCCATCAGCCAGATACTTAGGATCAGAATACATTCTGCTTACTGACGAGGGGGAGCTAGAAACCTTCAACGAAGCGGTATCTCATAAAGACAAAGACAAATGGCTGCACGCAATACATGATGAGATGGAATCTCTGCAGAAGAACAACACTTATGAGATAGTCAAGCTCCCACATGGAATGAAGGCACTGAAGAACAAATGGGTATTCAAGCTCAAGAAAGATGGCAGCGGAAAAGTGGTGAAACACAAAGCTCGGCTAGTGGTAAAAGGATTCCTACAGAAAAAGGGGACTTTGATGAGATATTTTCACCAGTGGTTAAAATGGCTTCAATCCGAGTTATCTTAGGATTGGTAGCTAGATTGAACTTGGAGCTTGAACAGATGGATGTCAAAACATCATTTCTTCATGGTGATCTGAATGAAGAAATCTACATGAAGCAGCCAGAAGGATTCAAGGTTTCAGGAAAAGAAAACCTTATTTGCAAGCTTAAAAAGAGCTTTTACGGGCTCAAGCAAGCACCGAGGCAGTGGTACAAGAAGTTCGACTCATTCATGGTGGGTCAAGGCTACAAAAGAATTACAACAGATCAGTGTGTATACATTCAGAGGTTTCCAGATGGAAATTTTGTTGCTCTTCTACTGTATGTAGATGACATGTTGATTGTTGGACAAGAAGCAATGAAGATCAGCCAGATGAAGAAGGAACTCTCCAAGGCTTTCGACATGAAAGACTTATGACCAGCTCAACACATTTTGGGAATGGAGATTGTTCGTGATAGACAGAATAAGAAGTTGTGGCTTTCACAGGAGAGGTATATTGAACGGGTAATCAGAAGGTTTGATATACAGAAAGCAAAACCAGTCAGCGTTTCACTAGCGCACCATTTCAAACTGAGCAAGAGTTCGTGCCCCTCATCCAAGAAAGAGATAGAGGAAATGTCAGCAATACCATATTCTTTAGCTGTTGGAAGCCTTATGTATGCAATGGTATGTACCAGGCCAGATATTGCACACGCAGTGGGTGTAGTGAGCCATTTTCTCTCTAACCCTGGAAAACAACACTAGGAGGCAGTCAAATGGATTCTCAGGTACCTCAAGGGTACAATGAAGTTTCGTCTGTGTTACGGGGGAGCTGATCCGATCTTGGAAGGCTATACAGATTCATATATGGTGGGAGATCTTAATGGTAGGAAATCTACATCAGGATTCATCTACACTTTTACAGGGGGAGCTGTGTCATGGCAGTCAAGATTGCAGAGTTGTATTGCATTATCCACAATAGAAGCTGAGTACATCGCTATAGCTGAGGCAGGAAAAGAAATGTTGTGGCTAAAGCGTTTTCTACAAGAGTTATGGATCAAGAAGACAGATTACAAGATACATTGTGACATTTAGAGTGCTCTGGACTTGAGCAAGAACTCAATGTATCACTCCCGGACGAAGCATATTAATATTCGCTATCACTGGATACGTGAGGTGATGGATCAACAACTGCTGAGACTAGTAAAGATCTATACATATGTGAATCCAGCCGATATGTTAACGAAAGTGGTTACTCGAGACAAGCTAGAGTTTTGCAGAGACATAACCGGGATAGCTGTCAGATAATGATTGTTTTCAGATACAGCTGGAGGGGGAGAATTGTAAAGTCCAATAGCTCAAAAGCCAGCTTTCATCATGCATCCAGCAAGCAAAAAGTAACAAATCCTTTCGGTGGAGCCTTGACATTTGAAGAAAATGGCCAAGAAACATTTCGGTGATTGCCATAAAATCAGGGAACTACTGTTCACTCATTTGAATTTTTGTACCATGCTTGCCTATAAATGCAGGCATTCCCAGTGAACCCTTCTGCATCCCAAAGTGTAGATATTAGAGAGAAAGAGTGAGGTTTTTTGTGATAAGTTTCATGAGTGTAAACTTATAACTTATTCTTGTAAAGTAATAGAAGTAAATCGGTTTTTCCTCAAATCTTCTCTAAAGTGATCGGTGAATCACAACACAACCATCACTCACTCCTCACAAAAAAAAACGATGGAAAATAAAAAACAGAAAGAAACCTTAAGAAGTTTTCAAATAATATCTTAAGTGATTTTATGAATGTATTGGAAGTTATCGGATTTACAATAATTATATTCCAAATTAAGCTCAATTTATCTGATTTATGAGCAAACAAACTTGATTAAACAAAGTGAACGATATTGTCCTCGCTAATTATAGGATTAGCAACACCCTTTCCTTACAGGCCGATCATAATATATTATAAGAAGTAAATGCATATGCAGATTATATATATGATAAGAGGAACGTCGACATCATTGCCCAAACAAAATTAAAAAAAGCATCACCAACCAACCAACCAACCAACATTGACTGTAAACTGAATGCATGCATATAGTTTTAGTTTGTACATCAATAAGAAACGTAGGAGTAGGACCTCATAACCTCTTTAGATTTTATTCACCAAAATATTATCTCAAATGCACCCACCATAACAGATTATTCTAATTTAGGCATCATTTGATAGAAAATATTGATTGAGAGTATAAATTAACTTATAAGTATTGTAGTGAGAATATAAATTATCTTATAAGCTCACCAAACTATATACCAAACGGTACATTAGTGATTTATCAAGCCTGAACACGTGACTACCGAGTAGAGATTTTGTACTTTTGCTTCCTTGTTATTGTTAGAAGTCAATGGTTGGTGCACTGAAAGGCGCAAATGATTTAAGAAATTAAATAAAATATGTGGGGTGGGTCCCACATGCAAAAAAATAAAAAATAAAAAATTAGAATTCACTAATTTCATAGTGGATCTTATGCATATAAATAGAGGCTTCATTTCATTATTTTCTTTATCTCATTCTCAACCAAATCCTCTGTATTCTAAGAGAAAAAATATAGTTTCTTCTTATGAGTTTGAGAGAGGATTGTAGTTCTCATATTCTAAGAAAGTGTGAGATTGTTCACTCATTGTGTTAGAGAGATGTTGTAAAATTCTTTCTACTATAGTGAAATCCTTCTATTTTTTCCCGTAGATGTTTCCCTCACGTTAAGGGGTTTACCACGTTAAATATGTGTCTCATTGCTTTATTTTTATCGTTAAGATTTATGGTAGGCTAAGCCTCCAAATTATTTTTGTACTGTTATATGGTAGGCAAAGCTTCCTAATGGAAGGATATGAATGACAACGCTATAGGCAACTTGCATCTACCCTTAGCAGATTATGTGTTATCAAGTGCTGCAGAGAATAGGAGTGCAAAAGAGATTTGGGATGCACTTATCAAATTGTACGAGGTCAAGTCACTACACAACAATATCTTCTTAAAGAGGAGACTTCACACTTTTCGAATGAGTGAGTCCACATCCATGACGGATCACATCAAAAACTTGAATACACTATTTTCCCGACTCACTATGTTGGATTATAAAATATCAACAAATGAACATGCGGAGATTCTACTTCAAATCTTTCTGATTCGTATGATCAACTTATCATCAACTTGACAAGTAATGTTGTCACTGGTAATCTAGTCTTTGACGAAGTTGCAGCTGCTGCTCTGAAAGAAGAGTCTAGGCGCAAAAATAAGGAAGACAGATTATCTAGTTCGCAATAAGTAGAAGCGTTGGCGATGACAAGAGGGAGATCAACGGAAAATGGCTCAAGTGGGAGTCAAAACCATGGCAAATCGAAATCAAAAAGTAAGAAAAATGTTAAATGCTACAACTGTGGCAAGAAAGGACTCGTAAAAAAAGATTGTTGGAATTTGAAGAATGGTAGAGAAAAAGCTCATGTTGCAACAAAATCTCAGGGATGTGTCGCAAGTACTTCTGAAGAAGGTGGCACACTTTACAGTTGACCGGCGTAATCACACGCGTATAACGCAAGCGCACGTATCGTTCAAGTAGTATAAAAAGTATCGATCCCACGAGGACTTAATACCTAACCTATTAATTGTTATTGAGGCTAAATGATTACTGGTATCTAAAGGAATGATTGTTTGATTGAAATGGTGACTTACAAATTCAACGAAAACAAGTAATAATTGTATGAAAGTAGATTGAAGAAAATTCAATTTTATAAAACTATTCAGGGTTGTGATTCCTTCCAATATCTTTTTAAAAGATGAAGTGGTTATTTTACGTTTGTGTAATATAATGGTTTATTAACCTGGAACACGAAATTATGTAAAAGCCTCTTCCGATGGTCAAATACAAATACTCAGTATAACTCAATTAATCATATTTCTATGTTAACCAAATTATCTAAATTCATTAAGAATAAGTTCTAATTATGGCTACCCCCGCCCGACAGGTATATTCATATCCTGTAAGGAAATCTTTTAAAGGGTTATCTATCCTCAAGGAAGATCGTGGGCTATTGAGTCTAAGGTCTTTAACCTAAAATCCATTTTCCAAGTTCATTTTAAGTTTACCAGTTCAATTTTATTAATGGCCAGTTAATAAAAAGCATTAGGATTAAGGCTCAATAAATAAACTTTTATATTACCCAAACTATAATTTAACCCATTATAAACCGGTGATATTGGATTTCATCACAACCCCATATAACTGGCATAGTTACGACACATATTTACAAGTAGTAAAAAATAAAAGACATAAAGTAAAATACTAAAAATTAAATACTGAAAAGTAAATTGCTGAAAAGTAAATAAAGTAAAAAGTAAAAAGTAAAAAGTAAAAAGTAAAAAATAAAATAAAAGTAAATTACTGAAAGTAAATTGCTGAAAAGTAAATTGCTGAAATTAAATAAAGTAAAAGTACAATAAAAGAAGATGCTGGGGTTAGAGGATCAACTTTTATTACTACTATTTTAGATATCTCCCTTAATATAATATATTAACTTTGCGTGATAATTACCAACCAGCCATATAGGCGGTATCCTGATTAACTCAAATTAATAATTAATTACCAACCGACCAACCAGGCGGTATCCATACTTAGTCAGGTTAAAACCAATTTATAATTAATTACCAACCGGCCAATATAGCGGTATCCTTATTAAGTCATGTTTTAAATAGTTTATATTTTATATTTAAGAGAGATTAATCTAGATAGCAATAATAAAAGCATTACCTTTTACCCCAGCAATGGGGAGTTACCTCCTCATTGCTTGAAAAATAAAAACTGCAAAAGTAAAGAAAGAAAAGGTTTGTGCGTAAAAGTAAATTGCGGAAAGTAAAAACTGAAAAGTAAAGAAAAGAAAGTACGAAAGCGGAAATTAATTACTGGAAGCTGTAAATAAACAAATAAGATACAATCTTCTTATTTATTCATTAGGAATTTCAAAGAAGAAAGTATGAAATTTACAAATGAAATGGCTTGGTATTTATAGGCAAAATTTTGCCTCCATCAATCATCCATCAAATTCTCCACCAAATCCATTATTAATTTCTCCACTAATTACTCCACCAAATCCATTATTAATTACTCCACTAATTGCTTATCATGTTTGGTGGTGATTTGATAATTTTTATAATTTATTTATTAATTTATTTTTTGCTTTGAAAATGATTGAAAATGACTTTAATAATTACACACAACACACTTCTGGATGGTTCATCAATTTCGGTCATGAAATATTCAGAATTCAAAATTATTTTCTCTTTCACAGTTGTAGATCTTCGAGTCTTCTTTAATCTGGCACTTGAATCAGCTCCATCCGATATCGGAGTGAAAAGTTATGCCCAAAATACGGCAGATGCACAAAACTGGAATTTCCAAAATTGCACTTCGTTAAAACGCCCTTTCAAGTTTCCAATCTCCAAAATTAACATGTCAAGTCCAATTTTTGCCCTTATTTGACCCACATTTCGTCCTAAATGATTTCATTGAGTCCCAATATTATTTTATCTGCAAAATAAACTAAAACACATCAAAACGTTCATCAAACCCGAGAAACTAAACAAAATATTAAGTAAAAGGGGCGGTAAATATTGATATATTTTCCGCTCATCAACAGTGAAGTAGCAATAGTGTCCAATGATAGTAGAAAATAGCTAAGTTGTGCATGGTTGGTTGATTCTACAGTAACATGGCACATGACCTCTAGGAGAGAATGGTTATATCATTATGAACTTATCTCCGGAGGATCGGTTTTTCTAGGCGATGATCATGCCTTGAAAATTACTGGGATTGGAGCCATCAAAATAAAGATGTATGATGATACTATCCACACTGTACAAGATGTTCGACATGTTATGGGAAAGAAGAAAATCTTCTGTCAGTTGGACAGTTAGATGACCTCGGATATAAGACCGTTGTTGAAAACGGGGTATTAATAATGGTGAAAGAAGTACTTACTGTCTTGAAAGCTGAAAAGATCTCAGCAAACTTGTATATGCTCTTGAGAGACTCGATTCAGGAAGCAACTGTATCAGTAACATCACTAGATTCTAGAGAGGAAGCTTCTATATTATGGCATCGGAAACTATGCCACATGTCAGAACCGGGAATAGAGATTCTTGTCAATCAAAAGCTACTCCCAGGCTTGAAAGTAGTTATTCTACAATTTTGTGAGCATTGTGTTACAAGTCAGTAAAACATATTAAAATTCAGCAAGTCAATGCCCGGAGTAAAACCATTTTAGAATTGATTTTCTCTGATGTTTGGGAAGCACTAGTTCAATCTCAGGGGAAAGCAAAGTATTTTCAATCATTTATTGACGGCTTTTCTAGAAGATATTGAGTGTACCCGATAAAAAATAAGTCAATTGTGATGCTAGTTTTCAAAAACTTCAAAGCACAAATTGAAGTTGAAACTAGAAGGAGAATCAAGTGTTTAAGGACGGATAATAGAGGAGAATATTACAGCAAGGATTTTGATGCATATTGTCTGCAAGAATGCGTCAAAAGACAAACTATTACACCATACACTACTCAACAAAATGGTGTGGTAGAAAGAATGAATAGAACGATGCTGGAAAGAGTAAAAGTTATGCTCAGAACAGCTAGTCTACCAAAGTGTTTTTGAACAGAAGCAGTTCATACAACATGCTATGTTGTAAATAGATCTCTATCAACAACAAATGATTTGAAGGCACCAATGGAGATGTGGAGCGGAAAGCCAGTTGATTACTCATCTCTTTATATTTTTGGTTGTCTTGTATACGTGATGTACAACGCTCAAGAAAGAACAAAGCTAAATCAAAAATCTAGAAAATATATTTTCTTAAGTTATGTTGATGGAGTAAAGGGGTATCGCTTGTGGGATCCCACTACCCACAAGATCATTATCTGCAGAGATGTGATATTTACAGATGAATAACTGCAGAAAGAAGGAAATGATATCACTTCAAAAGAAAGTACAGAGACTACAATAGTACTAGTGGAAAATAACCCATAAAAAGAAAATTCAGATTCTTCTGAAGCAGCACTAGAGCACGAGGTACCAGAACCAATTGAGTTTGAAGTTTATGAAGTTCGTCGATCAACTCGAGAGAGAAGACCTCCAGGTTTGCACTAAGAGTATGTTACAGAGAGTAACATTACATAGTGTCTTCTAACAGATGATACAGATGATGGAGAGCCATCAACTTTCCATGAAGCTACAAATGGTGTAAATGTATCTTTGTGGATAGCAGTAATGCAAGAAGAAATAGAAGCTTTGTACAGAAACAATACATAGGATCTAGTATCATTATCATGTGGAAGAAAAGTCATTGGTAATAAATGGGTCTACAAGATCAAGCGAGATAGCAATGATCAAGTGGAGCTGTATCGTGCATGATTGGTGGTGAAATGATATGCTCAGAAAGAAGAGATTGATTTTAACGAGATATTTTCTCCGGTGGTTCGACTTACAACAGTCAGAGTAGTCCTCACTATGTATGTTACTTTTGACCTACATCTGGAACAGTTGGATGTAAAAATTATATTTCTTCATGGAAAACTTGAAAAAGAAATTTATATGCTCCAACCAGAAGGTTTTACTGAAATAGGCAAGGAGATCTTGGTTTTTAGGTTGAAAAAATCTCTATATGGTCTCAAACAGGCACCGAGATATTGGTATAAGAGATTTGATTCCTTCATTATTTGTCTTGGGTACAACAGACTCAATTCAGACTATTGTACATATTACAAGAGGTTTGAAAATAATGACTTTATTATTTTACTGTTGTATATGGATGACAAGTTAGTAGCAGGCCCTAACAAAGATCGAGTCCAAGAATTAAAGGCACAGTTAGCTAGGGAGTTTGACATGAAAGATTCAGGATCAGCAAACAAGATTCTAGGGATGCAAATACACCGAGACATAAGTAACATGAAGATTTGACTTTCTCAGAAAATTACTTGAAGAAAATCTTACGGCGGTTCGACATGGAAGTTCTTAAGCCAATTTCTACCCCACTTCCTGTTAATTTCAAGTTATCCTATTTTATGTGTCTTAGCAATGAAGCTGAGAGGAATGAGATGTCTCGAGTACTGTGGCATCAGTAGTGAGAATCTTAATGTACGTCGTGATTTGTACAAGACCAGACATTGCATAAGTAGTGAGAGAAGTTAGTCGTTTTATGGTGAATCCTGGTATAGAGCATTGGAATACTGTTAAGAGGATCCTTAGACATATCAAGGGAATCTCAGATGATGTATTATATTATGGATGATCAGAATTAGTTGTCAGAGGCTACGTGGATTCAGATTTTACAGGAAATCTTGACAAAAGAAAATCCACCACGAGTTATGTCTTTGTACTTGCAGGAGGAGCAGTGAGCTAGGTATCCAAGTTACAGAGTGTTGTGGCTTTGTTTACAACAGAAGCTGAATACATGGCAGCTACACAAGCTTGCAAGGAAGCTATTTGGTTCCAAAGGTTATTGGAGGAGCTCGGACACAAACAAGAGGAGATTCTTTTATTTTGTGACAGTCAGAGTGCTTTGTATATTGTAAAGAATCCAGCATTTCATTCAAGAACAAAGCATATCGGGATACAATACTACTTTATTGGTGAAGTTGTGGAAGAATGCAGTGTGGACTTGTTGAAGGTGCATACTAATGAGAACCTTGCAGACGTAATGACCAAGCCTATAATACAGACAAGTTTGTATGGTGTAGATCATCTTTTGACTTAGTATAAGCGTAAGCAGCTTGAAGACAGCAAAGTAGAACAGTGGTGTGGAAACTGATTGGTTCTTAATCAAATTTTCAAATGGGAGAATTGTTAGAAGTCAATAGTTGGTGCACCGAAAGGTGCAAATGATTTGAGAAAATAAATAAAATATGTGGGATGGGTCTCACATGCAAAAAATAAAATAATAAAAAATTAGAATTCACTATTTACACAGTGAATCTCATGTTTATAAATAGAGGCTTCATTTCATTAATTTCTTCATCTCATTCTCAACCAAATCCTCTGTATTCTAAGAGAGAAAATATAGTTTCTTCTTAAGAGTTTGAGGGAGAGTTGTAGTTCTCATATTCTAAGAAAGTGTTAGATTTTTCACACTTTGTGTTAGAGAGAGGTTGTAAAATTCTTTCTACTATAGTGAAATCCTTCTACTTTTGCTCGTGGATGTTTTCCGACATTGAGGGTTTTACCACGTTAAATTTGTGTCTCATTCCTTTATTTTTATCGTTAAGATTTATGGTAGGCTAAGCCTCCTAATTATTTGTGTACTGTTATATGGTAGGCAAAGCCTCATGAACTAACAATTATTCTCAATTTCACTTTACTTGCGTGTCAACTTCAGCCCACGATCCCTAACAGTTATCTAATAGCGGAATCATGATTTTGATTCGACAAGATCAAATTGTAAAAATTGAGGGAATAAATTTTAAATTTACATAAAACATGGATTTTTAATATACCAAGGGTTGGCCAAAGCCACCCTAAAAAAACAAGTGGTTCCGCCAAAATTATTATCTATCCGTCCATTTTTTTTTTTAAGTTTTTGATGATACTTTTCAAGGAAAAATCTTATGTGCTCTTAGAAAAATTTATAATATATATAATGATGGTATCACGTCACCCATGTAATAATTTAATAATATATTGTCACATGTACTAAATAGTAAAAAAATTATTTGCGCTCCTAGATGGCTCATTTCTCTTAATTTATGTCCTTCAACTAGTCCAAATAAGGACTACACACATTGCGAAAGGTGTTCACAAATGGAACAATATTTATGGAGTACCCAAGACTCGCTCACTTTTAAATGTTGTAGGTGCGTAAAATTGGCCGTATTATGGAAGACACGTGTCAGCAATACAAATGAAGCTTCCTCTATAAGATACTGCAAGTGGGTTGCCGCAAGCAGAAATTGGTTCAATTGGGGAACGAAACCTATCATTGCACAACTGTGACACAATATATGAGAATTCAGAACATCTTCTGGTGTCCATGCACCCCGGAGGGACATCTTGCATCACTCTGAAGTGGGGATGACTCTGGAATGGAGATGACAATCCTTTGGGGTGCGTCCACCTCGAAGGAAATGTCATTCTGAAGTCCAGAGGACCATTTCAGATCCACTTCGATCTCCGATCTCTATATCAATATTAAATCCCTCGTGTGATAGTGGACTTGCATGACAACCCACTTACTTTGATATAAAAATATAATTTGATATGCATAATTACAAGTGTTAATATACATAATCTCGTATTTGAGCATGTCATCTTCCATGTCCACATCATGCAAATGGACATGTGTCAACCGAGAGGTGAAACCTCAAAACCATTCACCATATA
Source organism: Zanthoxylum bungeanum (assembly GCA_019454045.1). Lineage (NCBI taxonomy): Eukaryota > Viridiplantae > Streptophyta > Magnoliopsida > Sapindales > Rutaceae > Zanthoxylum > Zanthoxylum bungeanum. The sequence goes on from SKCR01038669.1 coordinate 15,490, forward strand.
AATATCATAAATCTCATCGTAATAAGGGTTTGGTTGGCAGAAAGAAGAAAATCATTAATTGCAAGTAAAAATCTTTATTATGAATCATTGAGAGTTAAGTAGATGGAGAAAGACTCTAATTAAGAAGAGTTTGTCCATATTTGCAGGAACAGTCATTTACTGGACACGAGGAAATATAGCCCATACAACAGTCGGTACTTCGATTCTCATGTGAGGTCCAACTACAATAGGTAAAGCCCATGACTCCCTTCCTATTTCATTTATATCACACTTTTACCGCCTTCAAATGTCTATATTGTAACTTAAAAATTAGAGTTAAAGTCCATCCATTTTTCAGCTGTCAGATTTATTTGGTAAAAAATAAATAAACAATTGCCCACCAAAAAGTATATCAACTATTTAGCCACAACTTTTGAAGCTTGGTGGATTTTAAAACATGAGTGGAAAAGTAGTTAATTTCATTAAACAAGAGGGGATGTTAAGGTAATTTTCCGGAAGTTTTCCGGTAGAGTTTCAAAATAAATCATGTGCATTAAATTGGAAAGAATAGCTCTGTTATATAGGAAAATGATATTTGTACGGGGGAGAGTAAAGAGTGGTAAAATCAATCATAAAGTATTGATATTTTTTGTTAAAATTATTTTTAAATTATAAAATATTAATATTTTATAATTAAATTTTATTATCATTTTATCTCTCATTTATACAAATATTAGTATTCGTGTTATATCAACGTAGGTTTGACGTGTTTTCGTTAACTTTGAATGAAAAAACAAAGGAAACGTACGTGCATGGACCATTTTGAATTAGAAAGGCAAATAATAAGTGCATTCCAAACTCAAAACATGCACGAAACCTAGAGACGGTAGCATCATATTTTGACCATGAGAAATATACATATATATATATAGTGACTTTATAAAACTCAAAGTTAAAGCATTGAATTCACAACAAGAATTGCAAAAATATCTCAAATTCTTGAAATTATCGAAGGCAACTTTCAATGTCAAGAGGCTGCTTCGCCTTCAAATATCATAGGCTTCGTTAATATTCTTGTGTATTTGCACTTTATAGTGACAATGAGACATCACAATCATAATAATACCCAACTGTATTTTACCTACTTTTCTAGCTACAACCAACATGTGATAAAACCCGTTTAAAGCAAAATTATATTGGAATAAGCTTTCTTTAGCTACGGAGTTCGAATTTTAAGAGAAATAATGGGATTAAAAAAATATATATTTAAGCCATGTCAGGTCCTTACCTTTTAAATATAACTTCACTTAAAAAAAATAAATAAATAAAGTTGCTGGTTTAATCTACAATGATAGAGTCCATTAATGAATGAGAGGGTAAATTTTTTTTCTTTACGTTGGAAATCACACAGTCAAACCACGCGATCCGAGCTATTTACCTTTTTACAGATATATTGATAGCATGAGATATTTATAAATGGAACTAGTTAATTAACTTGTTAAAAGATTACAATATTTAGATTTTAATAGTATGTTTAAACTATTACTATTTTTAATATCAAGAACGAAATGAGATATTAAACATTCATTAAGGATCCAAGTGATAAAAATAATTTATCGAAGTATCATTCACCTTTTATCAATTTATAAGCTTTATTTTTGTTATGGGAGATCGCCATCTCCCTACATCAAAAAATTAAGTTGCTGCTGCTTCTTTTTTTACAATTTTATCATCGAATATATTGGCATGGTAATATATATATATATATATATATATATATCTAGTGACTAGTGATGATATTCTAACTAGACTTGAGTCTTAATATATCCTAAATTTATATTCATACTGATTGTCTGTGTAATTATATCCTTTTTTGAGTGTTTTTTTAATGTATAAATGAATTTATCTTTTAAAAAATAGTGATCGCCATGGGAATGGAAGGGCATTGATTTACCAATTTTGGTCATGTCTTGTATACACAATCATGACAAAAAATTTCTTATCATGTATTTTTCAGGATAAAAAATCGTCATGTCCTGTCATATTAAAATCTCGTATCTTCCATTAAAATCATGTATCATCCTTCTACAATCTCGTCTTGCTTTTAGTCTCATCTCGTTCTGCTAAAATCATGTCTGGTCCCTTTTTCAAATCGGGACATATAAATATGTCTCAAATCTCATTCTATACTTAAGGGACGAGAAAAATTATCATAGCAACTTTAATAATAACTAATTTTATTTAATTCATAATAACCACTAATAATTGTTTAGTATTTGTTATTTTTATTTAATTCATAGGCGATTTTTGAAAAAAGTATTAAAAAAAATATGAATAAGATTAAATGCAGTATTATGAAAATAATAAGAATAAGTGGTATATAGTGAAAATAGCAATCTATGTTTTTGCTAAACTTTTGATAGTACAGTGAATTGAATTAGTTTGCCGAGGGTGTTGCAATTGATTTAACAGTGGCAGCAATAGATTCTGACAGTTATTGCCAAAACTTGGAAGTGATGGGAATTGGGAAACAAAATTTAGGATGAAAAAGAAAAATAAATGAAGGGAAGGAGAGGTGGTTTGAGAGCATTTAACAGAAGGGGAAACAGGTGGGACGATCCTGAATTTTGAGTCAAATTTAAGGGTTCAGTCAATCTCTTATTTCGACTCTCCTGGAGCAATAGGCCTGGGCATCTGATCGAATCAGATCTGTTTCTCGAATCCAATCGGATCGTGTTTGTTTGGTTCGTCAGATTTCGGATGGGATAAATTTGATAACTATCAATCGAATCGGATTTCATTTGATCGGATAACGGATCCGAATCCGATAAAGCATCTGATTTGATAAAGAATCTGAATTCGATTGAGCATCCGATTTGATAATGATTTCGATAGTGGGTTCGATTTGATAACGGACTCAATTCGATAATATTGGTCTGAAAATTTATAAATTCAAATCAATTTTATCGAATCAAATCAGATAACGTAAAATTCAAATCAATTTTATCGAATCAGATTCGTTATCAAATCGAATCAGTTACCAGATTCGTTATCAAATCAGACGCTCTATTGGATTCAGATCCGTTATCAAATCAAATTTATCTGATCTGTTAAGACTTCAAATTAGATCGAATTAAATTCGATTCGATTCGTTAATTATCGGATCGAATCGAATTGGATTTGATAAGGACTCAAAATTCGATCGAATTAATTATTCCACTCTTATCGAATCGGATTCGGATTCGGTCCAATTCAATCCGAATCCGATAGTGCCCACCCCTACTAAAAAGAGCAATCTCTGGCTCCGGATGAGAGTGACGTTGAAAGAAAGATATATTGAGGAAGGCGAGGTATTTCAATGCTCATCCTTCAATTATGCATTTATGTGAATTCAAGATGAGTTACTAAGGCAGGTAGATTTACTTCAATTCCCTCTCATCTCTCAACGGCCTTTAATGGCCTTTCCTTCTTATTTTTTGTTTTTCTTAGTAGGTTGCTCATAATTTAATTTATTTCTACATATTCCAGTCTCATTTTCTGAGGCTACCTTACAAAAATGCCCTTCGTTTGGAAAATAAGTGTTAGCTTGCAGTGAAAAATGTCTTGGTATTTATGTCATGTAGCTGCTTAGTCTATTTAGGGTCTGTTGATGGGGATTTCTACGACTAAGGAATCTAAACAGTTCGGTAAGGGCATAAAGGGATTTCTCCCCATCTGAAGGACCCATGCTCAGAGTGTACATGTTGCTCTTCGAGCATGGAGGTTGGGTCCAGTTTTTCGTGTATGATTGACCATAGTATATGTTATGGCACAAATTTCAGAGGCCGACAGCATTAGAGCCGAGGCCGACCACATTTGACCGGTAGCTCGGTTTGGTTCTATCCTACCTCCTGAAACAAGCGGGTGAGTTCAGATATTTCGGGTCAGGACGGAAATAGCTTGGGAAGCTCGGAAGATCATTTGACCGACCTCTTGAAGGCCGACGTGAGACCGGAGTAGTTGGATTTTCCCTCCAACAGGTGTCACGGCTTTAAGCTCTTTACAGGCTGGCTTCATTATTGTTGAGTATGGCAGTGAAGAAAACAGAGTGATGTGACAGACCATCAGACGATAGGCTTGCTTTTGGCGACGACAATCATAGGGCAGAGAGCCCGTTAATCATTCGGAGACCACGCGGGAAACGTCATAAAAGTGGAGGAACAATATTGTAATCCTCTGGGTATATAAAGAGAAGTTAAATTCATTTGTAAGGAGATAACAAAACTTGTAACTGAAAGAAAATGAGCACTACTTGTAAAACACCATAGGCAAAACAGCTCGGTTTTCATTAGGCCATCCATGAAAACAGTTCAGCCGAGTTAGTTTTGGTAATAAAGTAACATCTCATTGTGTGCCCGTGGACGTAGGCTGGACTTGCTCCGCCGAACCACGTTAAAACTCTCTTGTAGATCTTTATGTTTTCTCCGCTTTTTACTATATTTGCCTTTGGTCTCTCCATAACCAAACAAATTCAAGGTTGAGGGAGGGTTGTCTCGGGAAGGTTATCTCGATACTGCCCCTAGGACGAAAATCACCCGTCAACAGTAGACTGTAGGTTGTTGGAGAGTTCAGCAGCAGAATGGACAAAAGGGGAAATGAATGGGAAGAAGCTGGTCAGAACGGGAGAAGGAAATGGTTCGCAAAATGAAGGAAGGTTGATAGTAGAAGCTTTCCTTTTTTGAGTTGTAGAATGGAATGTAAGAGGGATATCCAACGATCACCCATTATGACTGAGTTGCAGAATGGAATGTAACATCGCGGATGGGTGACGTTCGTTGGCAATGGTTGAACCAGTCCCTCCAGGAGCAGGTGCCATACTTGCTTGGCCGGTCAGAGTCCTCAGTTTCACAGGTTGCCAGTGCTGAAGGATCGGCCAAGGAACTAGTCAGCCAAGGGCAGAGGACAACGTCCATTAGGCCCCCCTCAATTAGTGTGGTGGTCTATCTCAATGAGAGGAAATGAGAAAAAGTACACGAGGAGGACTACAAGGAGTCAGAACAGAAGAGCTCGACTCGACTTCCAGATTTGCTCGGGAATGACTTCAGAAAGCCCGGTCGGGAGATTCCTGTCGACATGGTCAGAAAGTAAGTTCAGGCGTATTTGAATAAGCCCTGACTAGATGATGTGTCAGACTGCAAGATAAGAACCAGAACAAACCATTGTTAAAGCCTCTCTTAAAATGTCCCGCAAAGAGTTGTAAGAAGGGCAGCAGGTCCCTTGAATATGAATAAAACTCTCATTTTTTAAGAAACTTGTCTATTTTACTTGTTTGTTAATCAAATGCGAAAGTTATTTTCAATATTCTTGGGATGTGCTCGATGCGAAGAGGTGACGGTAGTCGAGAAGGGCACCAAGCCCGTGACACGCCAATCTCGAGTATCATTATCAAACCCCTGGGAGGAAGTGTTCCGACTTGGCTCCTTTCACCTTTGAGGATCCAGAACGCATCAAGGGATGTGGTGCATGTGGGAAAAGCGCGAACCCCTCGTGGCACGCCAATCTCGGGTGTCATTATCAAACCCCCGAGGCCGGAGCGTTACTACACCATGACTCGTATTTTTGAGGAGCACCTCGGGTAAACCGGGCCCATGAAGGTTTATTCCCCTGTGAGTCGGCTGGTGAATCCCGCTGAGAACCATCAGACCACCTGGTTTGGGTACGGTCGAATGGCCTCCTTGATTACAGGAGTCTCGGGTAAACCGGACCTAGAGAGGTTTCTTCCCCTGCGAGTCGGCTGGTGAGTCCCGTTGAGAACCATCAGACCACCTGGCTTGGGTACAGCCGAATGGCCTCCTTGATTGTAGGAGTCTCAGGTAAACCGGACCTAGGGAGGTTTCTTCCCCTCTGAGTCTGCTGGTGAGTCCCGTTGAGAACCGCCCAAGAAGGGCACATACGGGGTGTCTTCCTCCCCCATGCGGATTTGCTTGACCGCCCCAGATCGGCGCATCCATAGCCTGGTTAGACAAGACACTGAATTCTAAGGTTCAGAATTGTGTTTTGGGAGGCACCGGGCAGGACGCTGCCTCGGAGCACCCGAGTTGTTATTTTTTCATGAATTTGTGTAGAGTACGTGCTAAGTCACCTCCGTTTTTGTTAACTTTACCTTGTTCCGTTTTTTTTTTTCGCCGATGTCTGGCAAGGGGACGCCCGCGCCAGGATCCGCAAAGCCTCATAGGTTGAAAATCTTCCCTCGTGTAGGTCTCAAATGTTCCACCAGCTCGGGGCTGGATTCATTCCGCTGAGTCTGTATTATTCCACCTGCTCGGGGCTGGATTCGTTCCGTCGAGTCTGTATTGCTCCACTAGCTCGGGGCTGGATTCGTTCCGCCGATGCATCGTTCCATCAACTCGGGGTCGGGTTACATACCACCGAGTCCATCTCATTGGTCTGAGGACGTAACATTCCCCCAGAGCCAAGTGTTCTTCTCAGCTCGGGGCTGGATTCGTTTCGCTGATGCATCGTTCCATCAACTCGGGGTCGGGCTACATCCCACCGAGTCCATCTCATTGGTCTGGGGACGTAACATTCCCCCAGAGTCAAATGTTCTTCTCAGCTCAGGGTCGGGCTATATCCCACAGAGTCCATCTCATTGGTCTGGGGACGTAACATTCCCCCAGAGCCAAGTGTTTTTTTTAGCTCGGGTCGGGTTACGTCCCACCGAATGCATTTGATTTTGGCTCGGGGACAGACAATCAACTCGTGGTCGGACTCGAATTGGTCGGGTGCGAGATCATATCCAGATTTGGAAGAACAAGTTAGAAAAGTTGAAGCCAAAATAAGCCAAGTATGGAAAGCATAATAGAAAACATTCGAGATGAGCAGTAAATGAGAAATTACAGAGTGTTATTACAAAAAAGAGTAGGTTGTTTGAATTTACATAGGGCCTCATTTGGGTCACCCTCATTCATCAACCCGTGCATAGGCAGCTGCTTCTTCCTGGTCAGGTCCGGATGGCTGGATAACTGATACATGCTAGCAGGAGGCACCTCGATTTCAGTTCGGGAGGCAGGAGGGCCTTTTTAAGTTTCGACCTCAGGCACTTCGGGGGCAGGGGCAGGAGCAGGAGCCTCAGGCTGGACCTCCTTAGGGGCCGGAGACATCGGCATGGCAGAAATGGGCTCTGGGTCCTGGATTTCCTCTGAGGGGATGGCAAGTAATTCTCGGGCCTCATCCTCAGAAAATTCCCCTTTGCAGAAGCGGATGGCCACGTGGATTGGTTCCATGTTAACCTCGGGCATCAGGATCGGAACAATCTCGGCGCATTAGCTGATCCCCTTGAGCTGTGCACTCTCCAGCTCGCCCTCCAGTTCAGCCTCCCTCTTTTCCAGCTCCTCTCGAGTTTGATCTCTCTCTTCGGTCTTTTTCATCAGCTTAGATTTCGCGTTCGCCACCTCCCACCCCAGGTGCTTGTTTTCCGCTTGGGCAGCCTCCATATCTTTCTTCGCAGTCTCCGCATTCTTTCTGACCAGGGCAGAAACATTACAGATGGACTCATTCAATGCAAGGGTCTCAACCACCGTTTGCTCAAGAATTTTGATTGTCTCATCCTTTTTGGCCAGCTCGACCTCCCGCTCAGTGATTTGGCTTTGGAGCCTTTGCACATGGCCCCCATCAGATAGAAGGCTCATAAGCAGGTCATTATTTCGAGCCATCAAATACTTATCCTACAAAGAAAGAAGAGAAGTTAGAAAACAAGTAAAAATATAATGCGGGAGAAAAAGAAAAAAGTCTAACTAGGCAATACGGAGGGAGAAGCGGGAAATCATTTCATGCGGGGAGATGTCCTCGTATTGCGGGATCTTCTCCAGGGGCACTGCTTCAGCCAGCTAATTGATTACCGAAACCAGATGAGAAGTGGTCTCTCGGACCTTTTCACTGAGGTCATCCACCCCCAGCGCGGCAATACCCTTTCCGGAACTTGGAGGAGCCTCAACAGCTCGCCTCTCCCCCCGAGTAATATACCTTCTCCTCAAAGGATTTTCTTTCTCCTCATCCTCCTCCTCAGGTTCGGCCGCTACATCTCCAAACATGCGACGATATTTGCTCGAAGTTCTGGAAGACCCATATGAGGGTCGGGCAGTTGTATTTGGTACCGCCCTTATTGGAGAAGATACGGGCTGTACCGCTGGCCGAGCAACTGATTTGGTTTTTCCTTTGGCCTTTGTTGGAATCGGAGTGGTCAACCGTCTCTGAGAGCTTCCGGCTTCATTTGGCTCGGGTTTCTTCGCCAAACCTTTGAATCTTTCAAGGACATTGAGCTGCTTCGACATTCCTGCAAAATACAAGGCAAAAGCATGGTTAGTTCGGAATTCGGGTGATTTCAAGCCATTAGTGAGTTAAAGCACACAAGTGAATCAGTTAGAAAGTCAGTGAGAATCTACCTAGTCTCTCCGGGACCTGTGGGGGTGTACTCTGAATGAGGCCCGACTCTAAGAAAGCCGAATCATTGACTGTCCTCTTCCAGTGGCCGGTGTAGTTCCGGGCCACCGTGATCCTAGTGCGGACCTCATTGGTAATCTTGGGAGGATCCCTCTAGCAGGCTGAGAAGGTTTAAAGGGTTAGCATTTTATCATGAAAATTAAGAAAAAGAAGCCAAGAGTTCGGGTCCTAATCTCATACTCTGAAGATATCTAGGACCTCTGTCATCTCCGGGCACAATGAACAGGTTCGTCCCCAGTCTCCCGTAACCCAGAACCAGGGGTCTTTGAAGTTTTTATTGGTTTGGGGAAGGTCCTTGATGAGGGGAGGGACGTCGGCGTACGAGGAAAGGTAATACCAACCATGATGGGACCGGGGGTTTCCTTCAATTTATATAGCCTCTTCAACTCCTCGAAAGTCGGCTCTCTGAGGCCGGCCCGGTACCAGATCACATGCAAGCCGACCAGAATTCTCCAGCTATTCAATTTTAGTTGGCAGGGGGAAATCTCCATCCTGGCCAACATTCCCGTGAAGTATGGTTGAATGGGTAGCCGAAAACCACATTCAAAGAATGACGGAAGAAGGGCGACCGAGCCATCGTCAGGTTGGCTCGCACGGTCTAGCGAGCTAGGGACCTCAAGAGCTATGTCTATGGGGAGCTCGTACTGTTGACGGAGTATACATAAGGCATCTCCCGTGATGGTGGAGGGCCGGTTCATGTCCAAGGCCGAGCAGTCCAATTCTCCCGGCTCAGGATCTCTCCGAGGGATTCTATGGTGGTAGGTGTTGTTTTGTTCTTGAGAAGGGTTTGGGGTGGTATCTAGCTTCTCTAGGCTAGGAGAGCCCGAGCTGGAAGAGTATTCTTCAATATGAGGAGGTTGAGGTTCTACCGGTTTGGCCGAGGAAGATTCAGCATCAGACATTCCTGACAGTCGCCATGAACGAGAAGGTCAGTCAGTGGTCAGTTTAAGGCATAACGGATCCAAGGGCTATTCTAACTTCCGGGAACCTAGCCTATAATCTCTAAATGCCCTTGCAATGGCCACAAATAGCAAGTTTCTCCCTAAAGACATCCAACCAAACACAAAACACCAAAAAACTTGAAACACATACATCTTACCATGCTACCCACCCTCAAACCAGAAAACATACACATGCTACATTGAACACCGAACCCGGAACATGCTTCGCAATACAGAACGAGGAGATAAATATGATAAAAGAAAAGAAGAACAAACAGAAACAAGTGAGAATCCGCTAATACTAAGCAATGATGGTAGAATACAGCAAATAACTGAGAGGGGGCGAGCATGAACTTACTTGATTTGAGAAGGAGAGTTGGTGATTGCTCTAGTCGGTTGGAAGGTTGTTGGTCTCAGGTACGGAGAAGTTTTTTTTTTACTTTGAGAAGTCAGACTTTCGTAAAAATGAGGAAAAAGCGCTGCTTTGCTTTCTTATAGTCGGCTCGGAGCACTTGTGGCCATTGGATCCATGGAGATTTCGGATGTGCGACGGGTGTCGCCGTCAGGCTCCATCTGATTAGGCTGAGATGAACAGTTGAGATTGAAAGACCTTTGGCTACCTCGAGAACGGACGATTGATTTGGATTTTTGGCGGGAACTCCATGGGCTTTTGACAAGTGGCACGCTCGGGTTAAAACCCTAAAGATGATTTGATGGGCATTTAACAGGATATGATGGTTTACGGTTCTCGAGGGACGACTGCCAGATGGGTAAAATAATGATTTACTTCAAATTGGGGAGTCGTTTGAGAAATATCAGAATCTTTTTTACCGAGGACGTCGAGGTCGAAGTTGTTTCCTACATTGTTCCTGTGACCGACCACCAGCTAATGGATGTCGCACTTCAGAATTTTGTAGTTCCCGGCACCAACTCATACACTCGTTGGAACCGAGAACTAGATGACAGATGTTGATGAGGATTTCTGCGACTAAGGAATCTGATATATATTTTCTTTAACTTTTGTTGGCTTCATAAAAAGTGTTGTGCGCAAACGTATCAAAAGAGCGGATCCTCAAAGTTGAAATGATAGTGACTGATTTTTAAAATAAATTATTACTAACGGGTCCTCTAAAATCTGAAATTGATGAACAATTAGATTTAAAGCTAAGATGTTGAAAAATAAATAAATAAAGAATTTACTGCAATTAGAACTATAATAGGAAAGCTTAAATTATTGGAATTTTAATTACAAAATGAAAGCTCGAATTACTAAAAACTCAAACTATTAGAAATAGAAATTAGAATCCTAAAAGAGCTAAATTACTATAAATAGAGTGATTGTTGGATTGAGTTACAACTGTTCCCTCCTTCTATCTCTCTTGTAAGCAATCATTCCCTCCCACTTCATTGTCACATCTCTGATGAGTGGTATTTATATCACTATTTCTCACTCATTTGACCTAATGTTTTGTATTGTTTCTCGAGATTTATGAACGTTTTGATATGTTGTGTTGTTATTTTACAGATAAAAAAAGTTTGGAAAGCACTAGAGGCAATTTGGGGCAAAACCGGACAAAAATGCGTCAACAGGGATATTTTCGTCTTTAGCGCGTCGCGACGCCCGGACATTCAGCGTCGCAACGTCTAAAATGCGCCGAACCTGCTAACGTGCGCCGGGTCCACGTCAGCGCCACGTCAGCATCAATTATTGGATATCCTATCCTTATCTGACACGTGGCGGATAAGAATCTCATCGATCAATCAGAAGCCGCCACGTGTCCCAATAATTGAGTTCCAACCACTCCGCCACGTGTCACCTTATCACCTTATCCGGAATCTACAACCGACGAACCACAGCGTGCCACGTCGACGAATCTGGCGTCGCGATGCGAGCTGGGCGTCGCGACGCTGGACCCTTACCCGCGCCTATAAATTGAGCTCGAGATTTCAGAATTCAGTGTACCTTCCTCTCTCTTCAATTCTTTCTAAAGAGAGAGTTTCTCTCTCTAGATTCTTTAGTTTTTAGTTTTTTTTTTTAGTTTTGTAAATAATTTTAATTACGTTTGTAGTAATAGTAATTTAATTTTTACTTTTTACTTTTTACAGTTTTTACTATTCACCATGAGGAGGTAACTTCCCTAGCTAGGGTGAAAGGTAATTCTATTACTATTACTATTTAGATTAATCTCCCTTAAAAATAATATATTCACTATTTAAAATATTGACTTAAAAAGGATACCGCCAGATTGGTCGGTTGGTAATGTTATCACAAGTTTATATATTATATTATGGGAGATATCTAAATTAGTAGTAGTAAAAGTAATTCCTTTTACCTTAGCATTTTATTGTAATTTACTTTTCAGTATTTACATTACCGCAATTTTACTTTATGTCTTTTACTTTTAAGTTTTTACTAGCCCTAGTTATGTGTTGTAACTAAATTATTTATCTAGGGTTGTGATGACTTTTAATATCACCGGTTTATAAGGGGTTAAATTATAGTTTGGGTATTATAAAGATTTATTTATTGAGTCTTAATCTTAATGCTTTTTCATTAATTGGCCATTAATAAAATTGATCTGGTAAATCTAAAATGAACTAGACATAGGGATTTTAGGTTCAGCCTTAGACTCAATAGCCCACGATCTTCCTTGAGGATAGATAACCCTTTAATAGATTTCCTTACAGGATATGAATATACCTGTCGGGCGGGGGTAGCCATAATTGGAACTTAATCTTAATGAATCCAAATAATTTGGTTGACATAGACATATGGTTCAATTGGGTTAAACTGGGTATTTGTGTCTGACCATCGGAAGAGGTTTTTACATAATTTAGTGTTCCAGGTTAATAAATCAATATATTACCCAACTGTAAGATAACCACTTCATCTTTAAAATGATATTAAAAGAAATCACAACCCTAGATCTTTGTGTCTTTTGTTATTTTCCTTAGTATTTTCTTTTGTATTTTTATTTATTTATTTATTTTGCAAATCTACAATCAATCAAATCAATCAAACAATTCTTTTCTCCATTTAATTAGATATTTGTAAATAAATAGTATCAATCATTAATAACAACAGTAGGAATTAAGTCCTCGTGGGATCGATATTTTTATACTACTTGAACGATACGTGCGCTTGCGTTATACGTGTGTGTTTACGCTGATCAAGTTTTTGGCACCGTTGCCGGGGACTTATTTATCTTTTACTATTAGTTTAGGGGTTAGATACCGTTACTTGTATCTAATTTCTTTTTACTTATTGTCGTTGTTTTCTTGTGTTTCAGGTTCTCAGAAACTACGTGAGACGAACCAGAAGCTTTGAACTCCGATCGCTTGACCCAGAAATTGAAAGAACCATCAGACAGTTGAGAAGGGAAAGGCGAGAAGGCCAAGAAGCTTTAGTCAACATGGAACCTGAACCTTTGAACGTTGCACCACCAATTCCCATTCGAGACAGAACCATCCCGATGGTTGACAGACTCATTTCCTGTATTGTACTTCCTCCCTTACCAGCAAATGCGTGTGACATCAAAACATGCATTCAGATGATTCAGCAGTCAGTTCAATTTGGGGGGAATGCAACTGAAGATCCTAATTCCCACATCAGCAACTTCCTGGAAGTTTGCGGCATTTTTAATTACAACCGAGAAGCTGAAGAAGCAATGAGACTGCGTGTTTTTCAAATTCCCTGAAGGACAGAGCTAAAGCTTGGCTACATTCACTACCAGCAGGTTCCATCCATCAACTTGGAACACTTTAGCCACCAATTTCTTGCAAAGTACTTTCCACCAGCCAAAACGAAAACTGAGGAATGACATCACATCCTTTGTACAACAGATTCAGAATCCCTCTGCGAAGCTTGGGAAAGGTATAAAGATTTACTCCGGAAATGTCCTCACCATGAGATTCCAAAATGGCTTCAAGTCCAAACATTCTATAATGGAATTTCTGGAATAATGAGAACCACAATCGATGCTGCTGTTGGAGGAGCCTTGATGGCAAAAAGAGAAGATCAAGCCTGGGACCTAATCGAAGAAATGGCCAACAACAATTCCTTGTGGCCAACAGAAATGAGCATGATCCAAAGAATTGCAGGAATTTATGAAGTTGGAGCAAACACAGCAGTGAATACCAGGCTGGATCAGATATGCAAATGTCTAGAAACACTTAGCACGCAAGTTGTGAACATCACTGGATCCACAAGTTCACCATATGGAGGAGCACCAGAACCAAACCAACATGAAGAGACGGTGAATTATGTCAACAATTTCAACAGACAAGGGAACAATCCATATTCCAACACCTACAACCCAGGGTGGAGGAATCATCCTAATTTATCATGGAGCAACAATTCAGGCCAACAGTAGAACTATCCACCACCTGAATTCCAGCAACAGAACAAAGGCCAGGAGCATGAAAAAGAACCAGAAATGAAAGAATGGTTTGCAGAGATGTTCAAAAAGCAAGAAGCAAAATACGATGCTATGTTTCAATCCCAAGCAACATTAATTCAAAGTCAATCTGCTTCTATTAAAGCACTGGAGAATCAAATGGGACAACTGGCAAATGCTCAGAGTTACAGACCGCCAGGTACCCTTCCTAGCAACACAGAGCCAAATCCAAGAAACATGGGGAATGAGCAATGTCATGCCATCATGTTAAAAGCAGTACTGAAATTAACAAAGATGTTGGAGTCAAACACTGCTGAGGAAGTTCCAAAAGAAACAAAGCAACAGATGGAGGAAAAAGAAGCAAAGGAAAAAGAACAGATTACTCCACCTCCACATTTTCCTCAACGTCTTCAGAAGAACAAATTGGACAAGCAATTTTCCCGGTTCCTGGAGATCTTCAAAAAGCTGCATATCAACATTCCATTTGCAGAAGCGTTGGAACAAATGCCCACCTATGCCAAATTCATGAAAGATATTCTTTCACAAAAACGAAGATTGGGAGATTACGAGACAGTGGCATTAACAGAAGAATGCAGTGCTATCATTCAGAGGAAACTTCCCCCGAAGTTGAAAGATCCTGGCAGTTTCACTGTTCCTTGCATCATAGGAGAACATAACTTTGGTAAGGCTTTGTGTGATTTAGGTGCTAGTGTTAACTTGATGCCTTTTTCTATTTTCAGGAAACTGCAGATTGAAGAAACAATGCCAACTTTAGTCTCACTACAACTTGCTGATAGAACGCTCGTATTTCCGAGAGGTGTAGTTGAGGATGTGCTGGTCAAGGTTGACAAATTCATTTTCCCAGCAGATTTTATTATCCTTAATATGGAGGAAGACGCAGACGTGCCAATCATCATTGGGAGACCATTCTTGGCTACAGGTCGAACCATTATTGATGTACAAAAAAGGAGAACTAACCATGAGGGTACAAGACCAAGAAGTACATTCAATGTTTTCAAAGCCATGAATTTCCAGATGATGAAAAGAAGGAGGAATGTTTCAAACTCGATATGATACACAGTACCATTCAGAACTCTGATGAAAGACAAAGTTCTACTGACAAACTTAAAACATGTCAATTGCCTGTGGAGCCTAAAGATAAAGCATATTTTGCACTGAAAGAGCCAATTCTTGCACTACAAGCAACAGAAAAGAAAAAGTTCCACCAGCTCAACGAATTGGAGGAATTTCACAATCAGCCTTTTGAGGATGCCAAATTGTACAAAGAAAATGGCAAGAAGAGACATGATGAGAAGTTAGTGCGCATACAACTGGAACCAGGGCAGAAGGTACTGTTAAACAAATCAAGGGTGAAATTCTTCCCATGGAAGCCAAAATCACGGTGGTCAGGTCCATTTGTGATCACCAAAGTTTTACCAAATAGAGCCGTTGAGATACATGATCCTGACGCTAACAAAACTTTCAATGTTAAAAACAAGCGTGTCAAGCACTACTGGGGAGAATCATTTGAGCGACAAAAAGAAAGTGTTACACTTTCAGATCTAGCTTAACGTTCGAGAAGTCAAGTCTGGCTGACGACTTTAAACTTAGCGCTAGCAGAGAGGCAACCCATGCAATTTGTGTATATATTGTGATTTGGTGTGTTTTATTTTTGTGTGCTTAATTTTTGCAGGTTTAGTCATTTCAAGATGGAAGAAGCTCTCACAAATCTTCACAAGCAATTTCCTTCTCTCCCTCCAAAATCTCCGATAAAAGTCTACAAAGCTCGCTTGGAACGAATGAGACTACTGACGATCCATGGTATTCCTAATGATATTCGTTGGGTAATTGAAGCACGAGTCCGATTGGCAGGTGAGTCTTCTGACTCTTTTATTTCACATCTGCCTGGTTTAGGAAGAAACACCTATGCAAAGAAACGTAGAGCTAAGCAAATGGGTGTTTGTTTCAAATGTGCACGATTTAATTGCAACACTCGTTGTCGTTCTTTAGGAATGGTGTCTGATAATCGCGAAGACAAAATTAGATTCATTAGGGATGGCTTGAGTAAGGAGTCTTTAGATGATATATCTTTAACTCTTGAGACGCATCCCAGTGGATATGTTAATATAGCCATTCACAAATTACATACACAATTCCAAAAGGAAAGACAACTGTTAAGTCTCGGGAATCTGACTCAAAAAGACCCTGTTTGCCAATTTATAAGAAAATTGGATGGGAAGCTTGTCCTTGACGCATATACGTCAATCAAGCCGTAAAAAATTGTGATTTGTTTTGATGTTTTCTTTTATTTTTCTCCGACATGATCCAGACCTTTTTGACTATCACGATATTAATTCGTTACTAATCGTCCTCTGGAAGATACTTGTGCTATTATTACTCACCCTTTTTCAGGTACTATAAATTCAGCCCGTCATTGCACTTTTGAAGGCATGTAGAGTTGAGAAAGAAATACATAAAAAATGGAAGCTACTTCAAGAAGACGAGTTGAAAATATCTGTGTGTTTTGCGGTAGTAGTGTTGGTACTAAACCACAATACGTAGAAGCAGCACAGGAATTGGGTCGAGTCTTAGCTGCAAGGAATATACACTTAATATATGGCGGAGGAAATCTCGGACTTATGGGGATCGTTTCAAAGGCTGTACAGGAAGGAGGCAGGTGTTTTTGGAATCATTCCAAAACCCTGGCAGAGGCAAATCTATTGGATCATCAAACGGCGAGGAACTGATCGTGTCAGGTATGTCTGAACGACTGGTAGAAATGATTAACCGTGCTGATGCTTTTATCGCTTTGCCAGGTGGTTTGGGTACATTGGAGGAAATTTTATAGTTCTATCTTGGACGAACCTGAAATACACCAGAAACCGCTTGGATTGCTCATGTTGATGGATTTTATGATTTTCTTTGTGTGTTTCTTGATGATACTAGGAGAAATGGGTTCGTGTCAAAACCTATGAAAGAACTCATCTTCACTGCCAGAACTGCTCCGGATCTAATAGACCAACTCATAGCCTATGAACCACAAGTTGACCCTATCCTTTCAAAGATAAATTGGTCCGAGGACGATCGTGGTAAGAGGCGTCGGATAAATCTGGATCTTAACCTTTAATTTCCTGTATATTTCAGCTAACCAGGTACGACCTTCTTAACTCTCTTTTTACTATTTAAGACATTGGGGACAATGTCTCATTTAGGTTTGGGGGAGGGAATTAGTTAATTAGTACATTGTTTTTAGTTTGTATGTTGTTTTTATTTTTAGTCCAAAATTTTTCGAAAAAAAAAAAAAATTGAAAAATTTTCAAAAATTACAAAAAATATTTTGTGTTTTTTGTTTTTATTCTGACTAAAAAGGTGAAATTGGTAAGAGGAGAGGAGTGAGTAAGGAGTTTCCACTCCTGAGACGTATCTCAAACCTATTTTCGAAATAAGTTAATTGTTGTTTATTTCCTTTTGAATTATTTAATTTGTGAATTCTCCATAAAACGGACTAAAATGGATCTTCATATGCTCAGTTGACAGATATTATCAACATATATAGTAACATACGGACATGAGCTAAAATTGAAAAGTTTGTAATATTCAGTGCTCTAGTTTAATTGGAGGAAACATCTCAAAAAAAGTAATGGAGTAAAAAAAAAAAAAAAAATCTGAGATCCGGGTTATTAAGTCTGTAAGGGTGTTTTAACACCTAGTGCCCTAAAACCAACTGGTTTGGGAGTCACTGGCCCAAAGCTCGTTACATGGATCGAAGATGCTGCAAAAATATATATATCGGAAGTCTGAGTAATTAAGTCCGTAGGGGTGTCTTAACACCTGGTGCCCTAAAGCCAACTGGTTTGGGAGCCACCGACCCAACATTCGCTACATAGATGGAAGATATTGTATATAAATAAAAAATAGAGAAAAAATCAAAAAAAAAATCAGAAAAATTATTCCATTGCTGCAAAAAGGTGTGAATCCTGATAAAACTTTAGGACAAAAATATTACTCTCTTATCAACTGCACTTATGACTGTTGTGGGAAAAAATGAGTTGTTTAATATTTTGTTGGCTGTGCATATGAAGAATGGTAAAAATAATCGGAGAGTTTACTTATTCGGTAATTTAAAATGAAACAAAACAACTAGTAACTTAGAGTAGAAGTTTCACCTGATTAGTCACTAACTTCTTTATTCTCTTTTCGCTTGTCTTTTTGCTTTTGTGTGCCTTAGTTTTAACTAACTTTTTACTTTTGTAAAAATATTTGTGGGTATCATTGCTGTAAACCCTCACGAGACTATAACTCGTCCACTAGGGACACCTAGGGGTTTAAAGGCTTGTTGCATACGCTAAATGCAACCGTGATCCCTACGAAAGTGGCTTAGTTAATTTTATTTTCATGTTATTTTATTTTCTGTTTTGCTCGAGGACTAGCAAAATGTTAGGTTTGGGGGTGTGATGAGTGGTATTTATATCACTATTTCTCACTCATTTGACCTAATGTTTTGTATTGTTTCTCGAGATTTATGAACGTTTTGATATGTTGTGTTGTTATTTTACAGATAAATAAAGTTTGGAAAGCACTAGAGGCAATTTGGGGCAAAACCGGACAAAAATACGTCAACAGGGATATTTTCGTTTTTAGCGCGTCGCGACGCCCGGACATTCAGCGTCGCAACGTCTAAAATGCGCCGAACCTGCTAACGTGCGCCGGGTCCACAAATCAGAATCTGAGAAAAGTTTGACTTTGCTAACATGCGCCGTGCCACGTGTCAGCATCCTACGGTGCCAAGAGTCATCATCGCCACGTGTCATCCTACATGTCTCCATGTCATCAGCCACGTCAGCAAGTCAACAAGTCAACATTGCCACGTGTCGTGCCACATCATCATCAGCCAATCAGGAAGTGCCACGTGTCGCAATTCTATGGTGCCGACAGTCTCTTTCCCACGTGTCGCCACGTCACCGCCACGTCAGCGCCACGTCAGTGCCACGTCAGCATCAATTATTGGATATCATATCCTTATCTGACACGTGGCGGATAAGAATCTCATCGATCAATCAGAAGCCGCCACGTGTCCCAATAATTGAGTTCCAACCACTCCGCCACGTGTCACCTTATCACCTTATCCGGAATCTACAACCGACGAACCACAGCGTGCCACGTCGACGAATCTGGCGTCGCGACGCGAGCTGGGCGTCGCGACGCTGGACCCTTACCCGCGCCTATAAATTGAGCTCGAGATTTCAGAATTCAGTGTACCTTCCTCTCTCTTCAATTCTTTCTAAAGAGAGAGTTTCTCTCTCTAGATTCTTTAGTTTTTAGTTTTTTTTTTTAGTTTTTAATTTTTAGTTTTGTAAATAATTTTAATTACGTTTGTTGTAATAGTAATTTAATTTTTACTTTTTACTTTTTACAGTTTTTACTATTCACCATGAGGAGGTAACTTCCCTAGCTAGGGTGAAAGGTAATTCTATTACTATTACTATTTAGATTAATCTCCCTTAAAAATAATATATTCACTATTTAAAATATTGACTTAAAAAGGATACCGCCAGATTGGTCGGTTGGTAATGTTATCACAAGTTTATATATTATATTATGGGAGATATCTAAATTAGTAGTAGTAAAAGTAATTCCTTTTACCTTAGCATTTTATTGTAATTTACTTTTCAGTATTTACTTTACCGCAATTTTACTTTATGTCTTTTACTTTTAAGTTTTTACTAGCCCTAGTTATGTGTTGTAACTAAATTATTTATCTAGGGTTGTGATGACTTTTAATATCACCGGTTTATAAGGGGTTAAATTATAGTTTGGGTATTATAAAGATTTATTTATTGAGTCTTAATCTTAATGCTTTTTCATTAATTGGCCATTAATAAAATTGATCTGGTAAATCTAAAATGAACTAGACATAGGGATTTTAGGTTTCAGCCTTAGACTCAATAGCCCACGATCTTCCTTGAGGATAGATAACCCTTTAATAGATTTCCTTACAGGATAGGAATATATCTGTCGGGCGGGGGTAGCCATAATTGGAACTTAATCTTAATGAATCCAGATAATTTGGTTGACATAGACATATGGTTCAATTGGGTTAAACTGGGTATTTGTGTCTGACCATCGGAATAGGCTTTTACATAATTTAGTGTTCCAGGTTAATAAATCAATATATTACCCAACTGTAAGATAACCACTCCATCTTTAAAATGATATTAAAAGAAATCACAACCCTAGATCTTTGTGTCTTTTTTTATTTTCCTTATTATTTTCTTTTGTATTTTTATTTATTTATTTATTTTGCAAATCTACAATCAATCAAATCAATCAAGCAATTCTTTTCTCTATTTAATTAGATATTTGTAAATAAATAGTATCAATAATTAATAACAACAGTAGGAATTAAGTCCTCGTGTGATCGATATTTTTATACTACTTGAACGATACGTGCGCTTGCGTTATACGTGTGTGTTTACGCCGGTCAATCTCCACCTGCTATAGTTTAGAGGAAAGTGGCGCATGATGGAGGAAATTCAGCCAATGTTTGATTTGTTTGATTTTTTGAAGTAACCGACTTTCTGGATAATGTTTATTCTCGACACTATTGGGCTTTAACCGAATTTATTGTTAATTGGACTGGACTTGACTTTGATAACTTGGGCATAAACAGCTTTATAGTTGTTTGCTTGTTGGTCCTAGAAAATAGAACTTGGTATTGGAGAGAAGTGGGTACTTTAGGAAATGAAAAGCGTGTGTTTGTGCGTGTGAGTGTACGTGTGCGCATACGAACGTGTGCGTGTATGCACGTCCGTGTATACGCAAGCGTGTGTGCGTGTGGGTGCGTGTGTGTATTCTCAAGTGCGAATGTTCACATGAAATTTTCATGTTAGTGTATTCTTAGATGCGGATTTTCGCATGAAATTTTCATCAAACAATCTATAAAATAAACGTATTTTCTCATATATTTTTTTACACAAGAAAGCAGTGTACCTTCTTGTATTTTCATGCGACGCTCACGTGAAAGAAGAAATATGTGTTTTTATTTGTGTTCGGTAAAAGATGAAAAATTTAAATTTAAAACTCTATATATATTTGTATTTTAATATATATGTGTTTTTTTTTATCTTTTAATGAGCATCCACACTTCATAAAATAAGAACATCAATACCATAGAGGCACTATATATGTATACATAACCTTACTATTGGTTTTTTTTTTTTTTTTTTTTTTTTTTTTTTATCGAGAGGTTGTTTCTAGTGTTGAAACTCATGAAAAAACAATAGCAAGTTCGGAGGTGAGAAGAGAGGAGGGTTATTAAATTTGACCCCATGAGACATTAGTTGGCTTTATAGCTGAGGGTGTTGAGAATTTTGTACTCAAGGGACGTGACATGGTGGTGTAGAACTTAAGATTTGGCTTTCAGGTTCGAATCCAGATGATGCGTTTTTTGTAAGAATCTAGGACAGTCGGAGGTTTTACATGCTCCGCTTAATCTTTGGTCGGATGATCTGACAACGAGGTTTTCAATGTTTCCAAAAAAAGTGTTGAGAACTTTAAAAGCTTTAGACCGTATAGCTCATGTGGTTATTGTTTTATTTATTGGAGGAGAAAATTTCATATGAGATTTATATCTAATTAATTCATATAATGAATATATATGTCATCAATTAATTAGTAATTTTCTCTCTCTTTTATTATTGGTTACTTTCAAACTTAATATACATACATATCTCAACATTAATGGATGGGTATACCACATCATTCATCCGTAAGTTCCATACAAATCTTTTCTCGATATTGAGAGCCTTAAAAGTTTTTTTAATAGTTTTTTGAGTGACCTGATTGTGGAAGTTGTAGTTATTATCTATTTAATATATCCATAGACTCATGACCTTCCTTCAACTGTATACAGACTCAACATTAATGAATCTTTTGCACCTCTCCCTCTCTTCTCACCGCCTCAAATAAAAGTTCCAAACCTTCAGCTTCTGACTTTTGGCTTAACTGCTAGGTACGATTTTTCATGGCTCCAAAATTCAACATATATGATAATGGAATGAAACGTAAGCACTAAGATCATATATTGTGTGTGCATATTTATTTGACCAAAGCGATTTTTGTTGGTTAGGATTTCACATCTAAAGCTATTAAGAGCAGCTTAAAAGCTGCGAAAGTAATTAATAGTTAGAGCCAACTTGGAATGCACATCATGCATATGTAGGCTCCTTCTAGTTTCTATCTTCAAAATTTTCTTATCAAGATTCATTCTTAAACCGCTGAAATATTTTGAAATACCGTTATATGGATGACGTGATATCATCGGTTAATAATTATATAATATATAATTATGTAAAATGAAATTACAATTTATTGAATTATTTTTTACTATTTAATATGCTTGATAATTTTATGGATTCTTACATAGGTGATACAATACAATCATTGAATATATATTTTTTTGCCTTAGACAGAGTTGTGTGCCCTCTCTACATAGTTGAATTCGATACTGAACTGATTAAATTTTGTATTGAATTTTTTATAATTTATAATTGATAATTATTAAATAATATATATATATAGATTTTGTGAATAAACGATCTCAATAATTAAGATATCACCGATCTTAATACTGCACTCATCTAAACACGCTTAACTGCGGAGTTCCTATAAGATTTAGTGCATTAGTGATAGTATGATTGCACTTGTATTAGATAATAATTTAAATGATATTGCGATTAAAATATGTATATAAAAATTATGAAAACATAATCATATAGCCAACAGGAGGCTCATCCTATATAAACACCTAACATTTTCACCATTTGCTCACTCATCAAAAAGAGAGCACGGATCATCATTTTCAGATCGAAGCAGCTATGGTTTCCCTTCAAGAATCCGTCTCTTCACAAAGTCGAAAAAGAAACACAGAGTTCGATAATAATCTATCAAATAAGCGGAAGTTGGAAGAGATCAGAGAAGGTCATGAAGAAACTTCTGACAAGCGACCATCAGAAAGCACAAAATCAATCTTTGATATCGAGCTACAGCTTGAGACTCCGTTACCTTTCGAGTGGGAACGATGTCTCAATATTCAGGTTTAAAATTTTCAATCATGAATTCAGCTTATTTATTTAGCTTCTTGTCTTTTCACTACTTTAATAATCGGTGGCCGATACTCTTTCTTTTATCAGGCTGATATTTTTTTGTACCTTGTTTTAAAGTAGTCCTAGTCTTTTTCTTTTTCCTTTTATTGTAATACTCTGATTTTATCAGATTTTTCCACTTAGTGCCAATCTAATTGGAATGTAATCTCTTGTTCATAACTTCCTTCATCGTTGTGGTTATTTTCAAGCAACCATAATGATTGATGCATAATTTCTTTTGTGTATGTTTAGTCAGGGGAGTTACATTTTTACAACACAAGAACCCATAAGATGACCAGAGGGGATCCAAGGGAAAGCCCGCCGGAGCCACAAAACCCAGCAGCAGGTCATATGAGTTTAGACCTTGAACTGAACCTGGGTGATGATCTTAAGAAGAAATATTCAGGTGACCTACCGCGGCGGTGCCCGTCGTGGTTGGCGGTCGAAGGTGATCAGCAAGAAATGGTGGCAACAGCATGCATGCGGTGCCATATGTTGGTGATGCTGTGCAAGTCATCTCCCACTTGCCCTAATTGCAAATTCTTTCACCCACCGGACCAAAGCCCTCCAAAATTCTCTTGTGATAGTAAGGATCAAATTCAGAAAGGGCCTATAGTTTTTAATTTTGGATGAAATCCAGTACTAAGTACTTGTTAAAAAGTTTTATTCCCACTTGATCTCAAGGTAGCTGATCTAGTCTTTTCAAGAGGATTTATGTCTTTGGTTCATAATTCTTCTTCCATGTCTATTGAGAAATGACTGCTCACACAAGGATGCCGGAGAGGGAGGGAGTGATTGGCTTATACTAGAAGAAAAAACAACATTGCATTAAAATTTACATTTTTTTTCTTTTAGTGTATGTAATGAGGAGAGAGATTACATAATAATAAAAGATAGATAAAATATATATTTCAATATGTTGAAAGAAAAATAACATTGTATTTAAATCTCTGTCTTTTCTGTGTTAATGTGTCTCTAACCTAATAAGTTAAGGGACATATTAAAAAATAGAGAAAATAAATATTTCAATATGTTAAAAGACAAATAATGTTATATTAAAATCTTAATTTGCTCTGTTTTTTAGAATGTTCATTAACTTAAGATAGAGAAAACACATATTTTAATATGTTAAAGGACAAATAATATTATTTTTTAACACATTGAAATTTGTATTTTTTGTCTTTATGTCTTTTTAACTTTCGTCATTAGATCCGCAGTAAATATATATATATATATAATTCCAAACATTTGTATCAGTTTACCAATTAAACTTACCCGTACTCGCAATCAACAAATAAGATTTAGATCGGAAGATTTTGAAAAGATTTAATTAATTCATCGCAACTCTTCTCTAATCATATTCATCTCATCAGCTTAGTCCGTTTCTTTATGGAAGTTTCATTTAGAAATTAGGCGTGTAATCACAATGCAGCTTCAATCTTATCATTTTTTATTTTTTATGAAGTGGCATCGGGAGCTAGTGCTTGCTAACTAGCTTATCGGAAATGTTTGATGCTTCTTGGGGCTTCTTTCGCGACCATGAAGTCATTCGCAAGGGGCGGTTCAAGTTTTTTTAGGTTTTAGGTATAAAAAAAATTTAACGAAACCTTGATAAATTAAACATATATTTTTTTTAAAATAATAATTATATTATTTATTTGGAAAATAAAATAGATTATTAAAATATAAGAATTTAATAAATTTAATAAATTTGTTAAATTTTACCTTAAAAATTAATAATAATTTTATAATACACTTAAAAATATATATATATATATATATATAGAACCTTATATTTGAGGTGAAGTCCTAAACGACTGCCTAAATTAATTAAGGATCAAATCACCTATAGTTATTGGATGAATTGTCAAGTAGATAGACCATATCCGGACACAGCTGTTGCTCCGTGACGGTAAAGATTCAACCTGCTCCTACCCACACCGGGGCACCATAGCATGTCCAGAATAAGGAGGGACATGCAAGAGTTCACCATCAGATAATTCATTAATGTTGGTGGCAGAGGCAGGACATTAATGGGCTCATTTCGGGTTGAGCTCGTGTGATTCACATGTCTATTTCTTGCATTTCAACCAAAAAGTTGAGAATAAAAAGGCTGGTACAAATCACTGGCATTATGTCATGACAAATCCATTTCTACTTATAGGTGTGTAATATTGGCTTACCATGGAAGATATGTGTCGATAATATAAATAAATCTTCCTCCACAAGATACTGTAAGTGGGCATGCCACAAACAGAGATTTGACCAATTGGGAAGTGACACCTGTCACATCATAGTTGTGACACATGACAGTTTGGAACATCTTCTGGTGTCTATATACTCTGGAGTCCACTCACTCCGAAGGGGCATCTCGCATCTCTCCGAAGTGAGGAATTATTTTGGAGTGGAGAGGGTAACCTTCCGAGGTGTACCCACCAGGAGGAAATGTCATTCCGGAGTCCGAATGACCATTTCAAATCCACTTCGATCTCCGACCTCATAACAATGTTAAATTCCTTATAAGATAGTGGACTTTTATGACAACTCACTTACTTTGATATGAAAATTGATATGTATAATTACAAGTGTTAATACACTTAATTCTATATTAAAGCATGTCATCTACCATGTGTGCATCATGTAAGTGGACAAGTTTCAACCGAGAGGTGACACCTCAACACCATTCTCTGTATAAATATCACGAACCACATAATAAGAGGGGTTCAGTTGGAAGGAGAAAGAAATCGTTAATTACAAGCATCAACCTTTATTACAAATTATTGAAAGTTAAGAAGAGAGAGAAAGACTTTAATTACGAAGATTTTTTCCACATTTGCAAGAGGAATCATCTGTTGGACACTAAGAAGCACAACCCATACTACTACTGATACTTGGGTTATTGAGCGAGGCCTAATTACAACAGGTAAAGCCCGTTACTCTTTTGGGGCAGATTAGGAACCCCTATGGTCGGATCGATGCCTCACGCAGTGGAAATGAATCTAACTCATGGATATCTAGCATGGGTGTATTTTTAAAGTATTTTTATGTAAAACTACATTCCGTTTCGAGTCCGTAGGAAAAATCAAAGACATAACGGAGTTCAGAAACTCAAGAACGGAGAAAATGAAGTTTCAGTAAGTATCGGCTCTGCACATCGCGACGCGAGAGCTTGGGCGTCGAGATGCGCCAAAGTGCGAGAGTAACTGCGAGAGCTGAACGTCTCGGCATCGCAATGCGGAAAGGTTGGCGTCGCGATGCTTCTAGGTCTGATGCTTGGTATCGCGACGCTGATGGGTCAGAGTCGCGACGCTATCCTAGGCAGTAAGCATTTTTCAACTTCAAACCAATACTAAACACTTCCAATTTTCTCCTAATACTTCAAATATACCTAAAATCCAATTTTAGCATCATAACCACCATCAACACATGTTATACAACTAGCATACATGTATTCTAAATACTTATATATTAGGGTTGGTACTCAGAGTGCCAATCCGGATCGTATTTATGTCCGATTCATAAATACGAATAATTCATTTTTTCCATAATATTACTTATTTAATGGTAGCACCTCTTGTCTTTTATACACATATTCGATCTAATTGTGATTAGATATCTAATTATGATTAGATTGAAACTAAATCTGATTTAGTGATACGTGTATATTAGACAAAGACCCTAGGATTTACAATGTGGTGCGCAGTTACAACGTAGTTTGTAATTGACATTGGGAAGCGTCACTATAAGTTGTATATCCTTAAATAGAGTTCCTGGTAAAGATTTACTAACACGGGTTGGTTAGCAAATTCCGCTGAGACCAGTACATGTCGTATATCGTGACTTGGTCCGATAGTTTATCTCAATAAACCATGAGTCTCGGGAGACTCGTATAGACATGTAAGTGTTTATTTGATAAACATTGAACGACTCACTGAAGATTTCATAATAGATGGTACACCAACGTCAATAAGAATCTTCTCGAGTTGAGCGAGCATAGTGGTCCTTCGACTTGAGATACCACTGTAGATATATGAGTTATCTTCCATACTTTGATGGCAGTCACATCACCGATCTATTTAGATCATAACTCCGCCTGTTCGTTAGGTGTGGACTGATGCTCATGATATCATGTGTGTATCAAGATAAAATCTGTCAGTCCTGTGTACATGGCATAGGCATCCTCATGTGTTTATGATCTAGTAAATCCATGGTCGTGGTATAACTTTGGAAATCAGTTCCGAGTGTTATTTAGAGATCGTAAATTTGAAAATCGACTATATTATACCGAAAGGATTTGACGTTTTTATCTATATCTCAGGTATAATATGGATAGCCTGTGACGGAGGGATTATATGTATGCAATGACCTCGACTTGCATAGTTTAGCGAGATTATATGTGGTCGTCATAATTCATGAGTGGGTGAATTATGGACACGAAATTGGATTTCGTGACGGATAAACCTAAACTTAGAGAGTCACACAATAAGAAGTGTACTCGTTGAGCACTTGGGCAACGCGTTATGAATAATACAGATTATTCATAATACTTCATCGGATTAAATGAGTTAATTCGAATCGTTTAATCGGTTAAACGAAAACACATGCATAGGGGCATTTTTGATCAATCATAATTATTGTGTATTTGTATTTGATACATGATTTGATTAGATACACATTAATTAATTGTCAAATGAGATTTTGACACATGCCATTAATATATATATTTGTTATTTAATGTAAATAAAAGTACATATATTATAATAATTATATTAATTAATTATTTAGATATTTAAATGTTAAATATTTAAATAATTAATTGATAAACTTTTTCATAATTGTTATGAAAAATGTTTAAATATTATTAGTGACACATGGCATGATTTAATTAAACTTTACTTGTGCAAATATGATTTGTTAACATAAAGTTTAATGTAATCTGATTGGATCAAAGTTTGAAATTGACAAAAATACCCCCTAAAGTCGGTTTTGGTCTTCTTTTTATTTTGAAAATTTTGTTTTCTTCATTTGGAGAACACCATGGCCGAACATAAACCTAAACAAAAGCTCTCAAATTTGGTTTGTTGAAACAAGAAGGAAAATCAAGAAAATCAAGAAAAAGCTTTAAGAAATTAAGGAATTAAAGGTAATTCTATATATATTTAAGCTTGAAAGCATGTTTCTTATTTCTTGATGATCTAGTTAGATTCTAGGGTTTCCTTTTTTCTTAAGAATTTGGGGCTTTTGGTTTTGGTGGATGAATTGGAAGGCTTTAAGCATGTGTGAAGTAGATTTGGAGGATATTATTGTAATTATTGTCCAATTTGATCATTAGATGAAATGTTGTCATTCTAGAGTGTTATGACCACTCTTGTAATACCTAGAATTGTTCTTGTGTGATTCATTTGTGGTGACTTGAATTGGTGTTTTGATTAATTTGATTAATATTGAAAAAATTGGATTAAAGCATGAAAAATTGATTATTTTTGTTGCAAAATCAGATCTGGAAAAAATGGGTTGTTTGTGATGAAAAATATGTCATATGAATGTATTGGATGTGTTTTGGGTGTTGGAACAATTACCGAAAATTATTTCGGAGTTGAAATAAGCGAAAACGGCGAAAAACAGCTTTACCATGTGACTATTGAGCCAACCGGGTGACGGCTGCCCAAACAGTGAATTTGTCACTGTTCGGGCAGCCCATGAACTGTCCTAATACTATTGGGACTGACCTGGGCAGCCCTCATGTGTATTGGGTGGTCAGTTCAGTCAAAAACGTGTTTTATGCCATTTTACGGAAAAACATTTTCGTAAATGTTTCGCGATGTTTTTTAACTATTTATGTCGCTATTTGATATCGAAAAAATATGTTTAGGTGAAATATGAATGAATTATTCATATTGGATATTTAATAATTCATTCGTTAATTTAAAAAGTTTTAAAATTATGATTTCGCCCGAACAGCACTTCCGCCCCGCCCTTTGCCCAAAACCCCAACATTATATGTATTTGTTTGAATCAAAACACAAACCAATTTAGTATCCCACTATGAAATGTCTCACGAACAATTTTAGTTCACCCAAAGGTGGTCAAATGATTCTAGAATGGTAGCCATAACTCTAAGTTTTAATCTAGAGTTCCAAACTTTTATTAATTGTTCCATATCCAACATGAACATCTTTGACCTAATTACAAGTATATTGTGTTTATACTTCCAAAGCATCCTAACACAATTTATTAGCCTTATTTCAACTTTAAGTTATGTAATCATGCATCCAATACATAATTCATCACTATATGTCTCACTAATGAAAAACTCACTAATGAAGAATATAGCTTAAGAAGTTCAAACTTACCTAGTAAGCTTGATACAAAGATCCAATCTCCTTCTCTTTGTTGAAATTGTTAGAGAACTTCCTAGGTTTGCAAGCTTGACTCCAAGATCCAATCTTGATTCCAATGCTAGCAAGCTTCACTTCAAGATCTAATCTTGAACTCTCCTAGATGAAATGTTGTAGAGACCTCACAAAGCTTATATAAACACTTCTCTAACTTAGGCTAATTTCTCCAAGAATTGCTTGTATTTAGCTTTTTCAAGCTTAATTAAAACCTTCCTAAAGCTTTCTATTTATAGCAAAACATAAGCAAATTTTAATTAATAAAAGTTCTAATCAACTTTTATTAACTAAAATCGAAATTTAATAACATGCATAGTTGGTTAACTGAAATCTGGATATTGTATCTTCCATCTTAAAAAAAAGCATTTCAGAAAGTATGTTATGCCATAGATTCGAGAAATTGGAAGTCAGTCGCATTAACATTTGCTCGTAAAACCTGCACAACAAATAAAATTATAAAAACATGGATTCCTAATTGACCGTATGATCATAACACATTTGCGATGGTGAACATGTTTTTTACTGCCAAGAATTTTTTAGAGAATTAATCATTATTAACAGGAGAAAAAGAAGGTGAAAAGTGGCAAAGTGAACAAAAATTTGAGCTATCATAGCTGAAGAAGGTCAAGGATCAGCACCAGTGACAGTTCATGACCCTGACTTTGAGATGGTTACAAGACAATAGGAACCAGAGACCCTTGAGCAAACGTTACAGCAGGCAATTCTGGCCCGGGAGCAAACCACCCTGGAGAATCAGAAGTTGGCGGAGAGGATCCTAGTACCTGAAGGAAATCAGCCAGAGGCTGGAGCAGAAGAGGGAAGTCAGACAAATATTTCTCCTCGGGTAACAATTTCGGACATGCCCCCTACTTATACAGTGCTGCCATCACCAGCTCTTTCAACACCGGCTCACCCCGTGAGGCAGGATTTGAGGCATATTCTCGGAGCCTCTTCTCAAGCACTGCTATCCCGAGTTTCCCAAGATAGAATGGCCGAAGCAGCTCGGAGAATTAATACTTCACCCTTCAGACAACATATCATCGGAGTAGAAAAGCCAAAGAGTGTCCAAATTTCAATTTTCAGGATGTTCAAGAGAAACTCCAACTCAAAGCAGCATATCTTCCATTTCTAGTAGAAGATGAGCTTAGAGACAAACAATGAAGCATGGTATTGTAAATTTTTTCCCACTAGCTTGGAAGACGAAGCCTTGGAGTGGTTTGAGACTCTCTCGTCCAATTCTATTGGGGATTTTAAGACTCTATGCGAGAAGTTTTTGGATCATTATGCCAATTTTCTGTGTCCCCCCAAAACCATTGATAACATCTTTGGGCTGAAACAAAAGCCTACAAAGACCATTCGGGCTTTCTTGCACTGAAATAATCAGGCGCCGCTACATATCAAAGATTGTGACATGAAGTTGGCATCCAAAATTTACAATAGAGCCCTTCGAAAAACACATGATATGCGGAGTGCATAGCGAGAAAATATTTTCATAGTATGGAAGAGGTAAATCTGAAGACTCAGCAGTGGATCAAAATTGAAGAAGACGATGACTTCAAATGGTTGGATGAAAGAATGGATGTTATGATTATAGTAATAAAAATTGAACCACCCAGACTTCCACAAACAGCCACCCCCACACAGTCCAAAAAGAGGCAAGCCCCAAAACCATTAAAGAATCCCAAACAGGATTACAAACCAAACAAAAAAAACCCAAAACTCAATCAAAATACTTTGACCGCCCTAACGATATACCCTTAAACACTAACCCCGTTAAAATCTTGGCAGACCATAAAGATTTCAGTCTGTTTAAAGAGGCCAAACCTATTCAAACCCCCAAGAAATCCCAAGACTAGAATCTTTATTGTGCCTTTCACAAGGACATTGGGCACAAAACTAACAAATGCTTCACTTTGAGGAACCAGATTCTGTGGTTACTATGTAATGGACATTTATAGCGGTATAAGTAGGGCGGAGCAGCGTTAGGAAGTGAGAATCGGGCTCCGGAGTCAGGGCCGAACACTAAATAACCCAGTAGGGAGAGGAGCTTGTGAATGATGTAGTTTCTTGGTTCGCTGAGATGAAGATTGATGTGAGGGATGTTTGCACCATATATGAGAGGAGCTTGTGCGCCGATAGCACTGCTGGGGAACCATGGAGGAGGCAGTACAGGATCCGGGATAGAAGAGGCCCTTGGTGTAATGATCATGGTCGTAAGGGAATATCTGACCCCTATTAATTTTTCCAGAAATTATTTAGCTGAAGTGAATTTTCCACATGTTGACTCTTTGGTAGTGTCTCTAGCGATAAATAGTACCAAAGTCCCTCAGATATTGGTTGACAGAGGCAGTAGTACCGATATTTTGTTTGGAGAAACTTTCAGAAAGATGAAATTGAAGCAACAAGATTTGCACCCATGTCACTCACCACTTATAGACTTTGAGGGAACGAGGCTTAACGCGCAAGGAATTATTACTCTACTGATGATCGCAGAAGATAGAACATTGAATATCGACTTCCTGGTAGTAGACGCACCATCAGCCTATAATGTCATTGTGGGGAGGCAATGGATACACAACATGGAGGTCGTTCTATCTACACTTCACCAGGTTGTGAAATGCGTGAATTCAGATGGGACTAGAACATTTGATATAAGAGGGACCAGCATACTATATGATTGTGTTATGCACTGACAATTCGCTATGCCGACAGCAATGAAGGAAACAAGGGAAAAGTACGTCAGAAGAACGGAGGCCCTTGAAGAATGACAAATAACAATTACATGATCTGATTCCCAAGTGGTTCGTGGATGACAGTGATTATCGGGCTCCGACCATCGAAGCTTTAGAGTCCCGACTGTTGTATCTGGCATGTCCAGATAGAAGTATACAGATAGGGTCTAAACTGGCGGAAGATGAGAAAGAAGAGTTGATGGAGTTCCTCCGGAAGAATGCGGATGTATTTGCCTGGTCACATGAGGACATGCCCGGAATAGATCCAAATTTGGCGTGCCATCGGTTAGTAGTCAACAATGATGCTAAACTGATACAGCAGAAATAGAGGCGGTTTTCACTAGAGAGAAATTATGTTATCTCAGATGAGGTTGACCGATTGCTGAAGGCCAACTTCATAAGGGACGTAAAATATCCCCAATTGATCTCAAATGTAGTTGTGGGCCAGAAGAACAAAGGGAAGAATATTGTGTAGATTACACTGATCTGAATAAGTCATGTCCAAAAGACCTTTATACGCTCCCGCAGATAGACCAGCTGGGGGATTCCATAACGGGGTATGAAATGATGTCATTTCTATTAGGACAAATATGGAATCCCTAGGGCCGAATCGGTATCTCGTGCAGCCAAAATGGGTCTAACTCGTGGATATCTAGCATGAGTGTATTTTTAAAATATTTAATAAAATAATATATTCCATTTCGAGTGTATAAGAAAAAATGTGGCTGAATCAGAATCCGGAAGCTCAAGAACGAGCAAAAAAAATTCGGTACGCATAGCGCGTGCCAACTATGCGCAAGTCTCAATTTTTTTAATTATTTCAATGTTTTATTTCTTCAGCCTTAAGCTCTCTGGAAACATGGAGCTGAATGCAATATGGACTTCTACCCTAAAACCTTTCAACCTTCCCTAAACACTCTCAAAACACCCAAAATCAATTTTAACATCAAAACCAACATCAACACATGTTATAGAACAAAAATCAAGTTTTTCAAAATATCAAATATTTTTACAAAAACATAAATTTATTCTAAATACACACTTGCGTAAATTTTAAATCCAAAATACAAAACAAATTAGAAACCCACAATGAAGTGACTCGTGAATAATTCTATGTCACCCAAAGATGGTCAAGTGCTAGAATGGTAGCCTTAACTCTAAGCTATTATCTAGAGTTCCAAACTCTAATTTTATGTTTATGTCTAACATAAATATTTTGACCCAATTACAAGCATATTGTGTTTGTACTTCCAAAGCATCCTAACATAATTAATTAGCCTAATTTCAACATTATGTATCTAATACATACTTCAACATAATATGTCTCACTAATGAAAAATATAGCTTTTGGAGAAGATCAAACTTACCTACCAAGGTTGAATCAAAGATCCAATCGACTTCTCCTTATTGAAATAATTGGAGAAATTCCAAGGATTAGCAAGCTTGACTCTAAGATCCAATCTTGATTACAATGCTAGTAAGCTTCACCACAAGATCCAATCTTGATTTCTCCTAATTGAAATGTTGTAGAGATCTCACAAAGTTTCTCTAAACACTTCTCTAACTTAGGCTAATTTCTCTAATTATTATTTGTATTTAGTCTTCTCAAGCTTTTGCTTTTCTTAATTAAAACCTTCCTAAAACTTGCTATTTATAGCAAAACTTAAGTAATTTTTAATTAATAAAAGTTGTAATCAACTTTTAGGTGGGCTTAATCTAATTTGTCTAAATATGTATAATTAGGTGTGACTAATCTCCATTATCTACCACTTTGATTTAATCCAATTAAATCAAGACAATGATTAGGAAATGATTAGTTCAATGTTTGCCACTTTGATTTAATCTAATTAAATCAAGTCAAAACCACATATTATTACATACTTATAATTACTATAATATCCTAAAATGATAGAGATAATTATGATTTTATAATTAAGCCCTTGTTTAATTATTGAATTAATCCAATTAATCCAATTAGGTCAAAGTAAATAATCAATGTTATCCAACAATACCTGATTATCTTAATTGATAATTATAATATCGAATACTATCTTTTATCAAAATTAATCGGCTACCCAAATGCTCAACGAGTACAATTCATATTGGGACTCTCCAAGTTCAGACACGTTCGTCATATAAGCCTAGCTAATATGTACGCAATTCGGCCACCTCTGAATTCACGAAGAACACGAACGACCTTTTTGAACTATGCAAGTCGAGTTCATCACATATGTTTAACAATCCCTCTGTCATAGGCTATCCGAGTTGTGCTTAGGAAACATAGAATACACCGTCAAGTTTTCGGGGCACATGATCGGAGCGTAAACACACACGTATAACGCAAGCGCACGTATCGTTCAAGTAGTATAAAAATATCGATCCCACGAGGTGGTAAATAAAAAACTGTAAAAAGTAAAAAGTAAAAATTAAATTACTATATTAACAAAACGTAATTAAAATTAATTAAAAAACTAAAAAAAACTAAAAAACTAAAAATTAAAAGAAAGTAGAGA
Source organism: Zanthoxylum bungeanum (assembly GCA_019454045.1). Taxonomy (NCBI): domain Eukaryota; kingdom Viridiplantae; phylum Streptophyta; class Magnoliopsida; order Sapindales; family Rutaceae; genus Zanthoxylum; species Zanthoxylum bungeanum. The sequence goes on from SKCR01038669.1 coordinate 50,068, forward strand.
GAGAAACTCTCTCTTTAGAAAGATTATAAGAGAGAGAGTGGTGCCCTGAATTCTGAAATCTCGAGCTCAATTTATAGGCGCGGATAAGCTTCCAGCGTCGCGACGCCAAGGCCTCTGGCGTCGCTACGCCAGCTTCTGTCGACGTGGCAAGCTCTGGTTCGCCGGTTTGAAGATTTTGGATAAACTGATAAGGTGACACGTGGCAGAGTGGTTGGGCTTCAATTATTGTGACACATGGCGGCTTCTGATTGGTCGCTGAGATTCTTATCCGCCACGTGTCAGATAAGGATTAGATACTCAATTATTGATGCTGACGTGGCGATGATGTGGCGGTGACGTGGCGACACGTGGGAAAGAGACTGTCGGCACCGTAGAATTGCGACACGTGTCACTTCCTGATTGGCTGATGATGATGTGGCACGACACGTGGCAATGTTGACCTGTTGACTTGCTGACGTGGCTGATGACAGGAGACACGAGTGAGGACACTGACACGTGGCACACGTGGCGATGATGACTGTCGGCACCGTAGGATGCTGACACGTGTCACGACGCATGTTAGCAGATCGGCTGTGATGGTGACACGTGGCACGGCGCATTTTAGCAAATTCAAACTTTTCTCAGATTCTGATTTGTGGACCCGGCACACGTTAGCACTGTTCGGTGCATTTTAGACGTCGCGACGCGGAAGGCTTGGCGTCGCGACGCGCTAAAGACCAAAATATCCATGTTGACGCATTTTTGTCCATTTTTGCCCCAAATTGCCTCCAATGCTTTCCAAACTTTATTTATCTGCAAAATAACACAAAATACATCAAAACGTTCACAAAACTCGAGAAACTATACGAAATATTAGGTTAAATGAGTGGGAAATAGTGATAGATTTACCACTCATCACACCCCCAAACCTAACATTTTGCTAGTCCTCGAGCAAAACATAGAGTAAAATAACATAAATAAATTAACTAAGCCACTTTCGTAGGGATCACGATTGCATTTAGCGTATACAACAAGCCTTTAAACCCCTAGGTGTCCCTAGTGGACGAGTTGTAGTCTCGTGAGGGTTTACAGCAATGATACCCACAAACATTTTTACAAAAGTAAAAAGTTAGTTAAAACTAATGCACACAAAAGCAAAAAGACAAGAGAAATGAGAATAAAGATGTTAGTGACTAATCAGGTGAAACTTCTACTCCAAGTTACTAGTTGTTTTGTTTCATTCTAAATTACTGAATAAGTAAATTCTCCGATTATATTTACCATTCTCCATATACACAGCTAACAAAATATTAATCAATTTATTTTTGCCCACAACAGTCATAAGTGCATTTGATAAGAGAGTAATATTTTTGTCCTAAAGTTCTATCAGATTTCACACCTTTTTGCAGCATTGGAATAATTTTTCAGATTTTCTGATTTTTTCTTTGATTTTTCACTTTTCTATTTTTTATTTATATACAATATCTTCCATCTATGTAACGAGCGTTGGGTCGGTGGCTCCCAAACCAGTTGGCTTTAGGGCACCAGGTGTTAAAACACCCATACGGACTTAATTACCCAGACTTCAGATGTATATATTTTTGCAGCATCTTTGATCCATGTAACGAGCTTTGGGCCAGTGACTCCCAAACCAGTTGGTTTTAGGGCACTAGGTGTTAAAACACCCTTACAGACTTAATAACTCGGATCTCAGACGTTTTTTTTTTTTTGTTTTTTACTCCATTGCTTTTTGAGATGCTTCCTCTAATTAAACTAGAGCACTGAATATTACAAACTTTTCAATTTTAGCTCATGTTCGTATGTTACTATATATGTTGATAATACCTGTCAACTGAGCATATGAAGATCAATTTTAGTCCGTTTTAAGGAGAATTCACAAATTAAATAATTCAAAATGAAATAAACAAAAATTAACTTGTTTCGAAATAGGTTTGAGATACGTCTCAGAAGTGGAAACTTCTTACTCAGCTATCTCTTACCAATTTCACCATTTTAGTCAAAACACAAAAAACGCAAAATATTTTTGTAATTTTTGAAAATTTTTCAATTTTTTTTGTATTTTTCGAAAAATTTTGGACTAAAAATAAAAATAAACACAAACTAAAAATAAGGTACTGATTAACTAATTCCCTCCCCCAAACCTAAATGAGACATTGTCCCAATGTCTTAAACAGTAAAATGAGAGTTAAGAGGGTCGTACCTGGTTAGCTGAAATCTACAGGAAATTAAAGGTTAAGATCCAGATTAATCCTACGCCTCTTACCACGATCGTCATCGGACCAATTTATCTTTGAAAGAATAGGGTCAACTCGTGGTTCATAGGCTATGAGTTGGTCTATTAGATCCGGAGCAGTTCTGGCAGTAAAGAATGAGTTCTTTCAAAGGTTTTGACACGAACCCATTTCTCCGAGCATCATCAAGAAACACACAAAGAAAATCATAAAATCCATCAACGTTGAGCAGTCCAAGCGGTTTCTGGTGTATGTTCAGGTTCGCCCAAGATAGAACTATAAAAATTTCCTCCAGTGTACCCAAGCCACCTGGCAAAGCGATAAAAGCATCAGCACGGTTAATCATTTCTACCAGTCATTCAGACATACCTGACACGATCAATTCCTCTCCGTTTGATGATCCAATAAGATTCGCCTCTGCCAAGGGTTTTGGAATGATTCCCAAAACATGACTGCCTCATTCCTGTACAGCCTTTGAAACGATCCCCATAAGTCCGAGATTGCCTCCGCCATATATTAAGTGAATATTCCTTGCAGCTAAGACTCGACCCAATTCCTGTGCTGCTTCTATGTATTGTGGTTTAGTACCAATACTACTACCACAAAACACACAGATGTTCTCAACTCATCTTCTTGAAGTGGCTTCCATTTTTTATGTATTTCTTTCTCAACTCGGGATGCCTTCAAAAGTGCAATGACGGGCTGAATTTATAGTACCTGAAAAGGGTGAGTAAAAATAGCACAAGTATCTTCCAGAAGACGATTGTTAGCGAATTAATATCGTGATAGTCAAAAAGGTCTGGATCCTGTCGGAGAAAATAAAAGAAAACAACAAAACAAATCACAATTATTAAGAAAAGACAAAGAGATATAATATTTACAAGAAAAGTAACGCCTTGATTGACGTCTATGCGTCAGGGACAAGCTTCCCATCCAATTTTCTTATAAATTGGCAAACAGGGTCTTTTTTGAGTCAGATTCCCGAGACTTAACTGTTGTCTTTCTTTTTGGAATTGTGTATGTAATTTGCTAATGGCTATGTGAACATATCCACTGAGATGCGTCTCAAGAGTTAAAGATATATCATCTAAAGACTCCTTACTCAAGCCATCCCTAATGAATTTAATTTTGTCTTCGCGATTATCAGACATCATTCCTAAAGAACGACAACGAGTGTTGCAATTAAATCGTGCACATTTGAAACAAACACCCATTTGCTTAGCTCCACGTGTCTTTGCATAGGTGCTTCTTCCAAAACCAGGCAGATGTGAAATAAAAGAGTCAGAAGACTCACCTGCCAATCGGACTCGTGCTTCAATTACCCAACGAATGTCATTAGGAATACCTTTGATCATCAGTAGTCTCATCCGTTCCAAGCGAGCTTTGTAAACTTTCATCAGAGATTTTTTAGGGAGAGAAGGAAATTACTTGCGAAGATTTGCGAGAGCATCTTCCATTTTGAAATGACTAATCCTATAAAAATTAAACACACAAAAATAAAACACACCAAATCACAATATATACATAAATTGCATGGGTTGCCTCCCTACGAGCGCTAAGTTTAAAGTCGTCAGCCAGACTTGGCTTCTCAAACGTTAAGCTGGATCTGAAAGTGTAACACTTTCTTTTTGTCGCTCAAATTATTCTCCCCAGTAGTGCTTGACACGCTTGTTTTTAACCTTGAAGTTTTGTTAGCGTCAGGATCATGTATCTCAACGGCTCTATTTGGAAAAACTTTGGTGATCACAAATGGACCTGACCACCGTGATTTTGGCTTCCATGGGAAGAATTTCACCCTTGATTTCTTTAACAGTACCTTCTGCCCTGGTTCCAGTTGTATGCGCACTAACTTCTCATCATGTCTTTTCTTGCCCTTTTCTTTGTACAATTTGGCATCCTCAAAAGGCTGATTGTGAAATTCCTTCAATTCGTTGAGCTGGTGGAACTTTTTCTCTTCTGTTGCTTGTAGTGCAAGAATTGGCTCCTTCAGAACAAAAGATGCTTTATCTTTAGGCTCCACAGGCAATTGACATGTTTTAAGTTTATCAGTAGAACTTTGTCTTTCATCAGAGTTCTGAACGGTACTGTGTATCACATCAAGTCTGAAACATTCCTCATTCTTTTCATCATCTGGGAAATTCATGGCCTTGAAAACATTGAATGTTACTTCTTGGTCCTGTACCCTCATGGTTAATTCTCCTTTTTGTACATCAATAATGGTTCGACCTGTAGCCAAGAATGGTCTCCCAAGGATGATTGGTACGTCTGCTTCTTCCTCCATATCAAGGACAATAAAATCTGCTGGAAAAATGAATTTGTCAACCTTGACCAACACATCCTCAACTACACCTCTCGGAAATACGAGCGTTCTATCTGCAAGTTGTAGTGAGACTGAAGTGGGCATTGTTTCTCCAATCTGCAGTTTCCTGAAAATGGAAAAAGGCATCAAGTTAACACTAGCACCTAAATCACACAGAGCCTTACCAAAGTTATGTTCTCCTATGACGCAAGGAACAGTGAAACTGCCAGGATCTTTCAACTTCGGGGGAAGTTTCCTCTGAATGATAGCGTTGCATTCTTCTGTTAATGCTACTGTCTCGTAATCTCCCAATCTCCGTTTTCGTGAAAGAATATCTTTCATGAATTTGGCATAGGTGGGCATTTGTTCCAACGCTTCTGCAAATGGAATGTTGATATGCAGCTTTTTGAAGATCTCCAGGAACCGGGAAGACTGCGTGTCCAATTTGTTCTTCTGAAGACGTTGAGGAAAATGTGGAGGTGGAGTGATCTGTTCTTTTTCCTTTGCTTCTTTTTCCTCCATCTGTTGCTTTTTTTCTTTTGGAACTTCCTCAGCAGTTATTTTGGCTCCAACATCTTTGTTGATTTCAGTACCGCTTTTTAACATGATGGCATGGCATTGCTTCTTCCCCATGTTTCTTGGATTTGGCTCTGTGTTGCTAGGAAAGGTACCTGGCGGTCTGTAACTCTGAGCATTTTCCAGTTGTCCAATTTGATTCTCCAATGCTTTAATAGAAGCAGATTGACTTTGAATTAATGCTGATTGGGATTGAAACATAGCATCATATCTTGCTGCTTGAGAGTCTTGTTTTGCTTCTAACTTTTTCAAGTGGGTCAACACTTCTGTTATTCCTGATTCATTTGCATGCTCCTGGCTTTTGTTCTGTTGCTGGAATTCAGGTGGTGGATAGTTTTGCTGTTGGCCTGAATTGTTGCTCCATGAAAAATTAGGATGATTCCTCCACCCTGGGTTGTAGGTGTTGGAATATGGATTGTTCCCCTGTCTGTTGAAATTGTTGACATAATTCATCGTCTCTTCAAGTTGGTTCGACTCTGGTGCTCCTCCATATGGTGAACTTGTGATTCCAGCGATATTCACAACTTGCGTGCTAAGTGTTTCTAGACATTTGCATATCTGATCCAGCCTGGTATTCACTGTTGTGTTTGCTCCAACTTCTTAAATTCATGTAATTCTTTGGATCATGCTCCTTTCTGTTGGCCACAAGGAATTGTTGTTGGCCATTTCTTCGATTAGGTCCCAGGCTTGATCTTCTCCTTTTGCCATCAAGGCTTCTCCAGCAGCAGCATCGATTGTGGTTCTCATTATTCCAGAAAGCCCATTATAGAATTTTTGGACTTGAAGCCATTTTGGAATCTCATGGTGAGGACATTTCCGGAGTAAATCTTTATACCTTTCCCAAGCTTCGCAGAGGGATTCTGAATCTTGTTGTACAAAGGATGTGATGTCATTCCTTAGCTTTCCAGTTCTGGCTGGTGGAAAGTACTTTGCAAGAAATTTGGTGGCTAAAGTGTTCCAAGTTGTGATAGAACCTGCTGGTAGTGACTGTAGCCAAGCTTTAGCTCTGTCCTTCAAGGAATATGGAAAAACTCGCAATCTCATGCTTCTTCCGCTTCTCGGTTGTAATTAAAAGTGCCGCAAACTTCCAGGAAGTTACTGATGTGGGCATTAGGATCTTCAGTTGCATTCCCCCCGAATTGAACTGACTGTTGAATCATCTGAATGCATGTTTTGATGTCACACGCATTTGTTGGTAAGGGAGGAAGTACAATACAGGAAATCAGTCTGTCAACCATCGGAATGGTTCTGTCTCGAATGGGAATTGGTGGTGCAACGTTCAAAGGTTCAGGTTCCATGTTGACTAAAGCTTCTTGGCCTTCTCGTATTTCCCTTCTCAACTGTCTGATGGTTCTTTCAATTTCCGGGTCAAGCGGTCGGAGTTCAAAGCTTCTAGTTCGTCTCATGAAGTTTCTGAGAACCTGAAACACAAGAAAACAAAAACAATAAGTAAAAAGAAATTAGATACAAGTAACGTATCAACCCCTAAACTAATAGTAAAAGATAAATAAGTCCCCGGTAACGGCGCCAAAAACTTGATCGGAGCGTAAACACACACGTATAACGCAAGCACACATATCGTTCAAGTAGTATAAAAATATCGATCCCACGAGGACTTAATATCTGAACTATTAATTTTATGAGGTCAAATGATTACTAATATCTAACAAGTTGATTGATTGATTTGAAATGGTGACGATTCTAAATTTAAAAGCAAGTAAATAAATTTGTCGAAAATAGGTTTTAAGAAAATTCAATATTAAAAACTATCTAGGGTTGTGATTTCTTCCAATATCATTTTAAAGATGAAGTGGTTATCTTAAAGTTGGGTAATGGATTGATTATTAACCTGGAACACTAAATTATGTGTAAGCCTCTGTCGATGGTCAGACACAAATACCCAGTTTAACCTAATTGAACCATATGTCTATGTCAACCAAATTATCTGGATTCATTAAGTTTAAGTTCCAATTATGGCTACCCCCGCCCGACAGGTATATTCCTATCCTGTAAGGAAATCTATTAAAGGGTTATCTATCCTCAAGGAAGATCGTGGGCTATTGAGTCTAAGGCTGAAAACTAAAATCCCTATGTCTAGTTCATTTAGATTTACCAGATCAATTTTATTAATGGCCAGTTAATGAAAAAGCATTAAGTTTAAGACTCAATAAATAAATCTTTATATTACCCAAGGTATAATCTAACCCTTATAAAACGGTGATATTGGATTTCATCACAACCCCAGATAACTAATTTAGTTACAACACATAACTAGGGCTAGTAAAAACTTGAAAATAAAAGACATAAAGTAAAAATACGGTAAAGTAAATACTGAAAAGTAAATTACAATAAAATAAAATGCTAAGGTAAAAGGAATTACTTTTACTACTACTAATTTAGATATCTCCCATAAAATAATATATAAACTTGTGATTCTTTTTCCAACCAGCCATATAGGCGGTAACCTGATTAAGTCAAATTAAGTCCAACCAGCCATAAAGGCGGAACCAAAATTAAATTACCAACCGACCAATCTGGCGGTATCCTTTATTAGTCAGGTTTAAATCAGATTAAAATAAATTACCAACCGACCAATCTGGCGGTATCCTTTTTAAGTCAATATTTTAAATAGTGAATATATTATTTTTAAGGGAGATTAATCTAAATAGTAACAGTAAAAGAATTACCTTTCACCATAGCTGGGGAGTTACCTCCTCATGGTAAATAAAAAACTGTAAAAAGTAAAAAGTAAAAATTAAATTACTATATTAACAAAACGTAATTAAAATTAATTACAAAACTAAAAAAAACTAAAAAACTAAAAATTAAAAGAAAGTAGAGAGAGAAACTCTCTCTTTAGAAAGATTATAAGAGAGAGAGTGGTGCCCTAAATTCTGAAATCTCGAGCTCAATTTATAGGCGCGGATAGCTTCCAGCGTCGCGACGCCAAGGCCTCTGGCGTCGCTACGCCAACTTCTGTCGACGTGGCAAGCTCTGGTTCGCCGGTTTGAAGATTCCGGATAAGCTGATAAGGTGACACATGGCAGAGTGGTTGGGCTTCAATTATTGTGACACATGGCGGCTTCTGATTGGTCGCTGAGATTCTTATCCGCCACGTGTCAGATAAGGATTAGATACTCAATTATTGATGCTGACGTGGTGATGATGTGGCGGTGACATGGCGACACGTGGGAAAGAGACTGTCGGCACCGTAGAATTGTGACACGTGTCACTTCCTGATTGGCTGATGATGATGTGGCACGACACGTGGCAATATTGACCTGTTGACTTGCTGACGTGGCTGATGACATGGAGACACGTAGGATGACACGTAGCACACGTGGCGATGATGACTGTCGGCACCGTAGGATGCTGACACGTGTCACGGCGTATGTTAGCAGATCGGCTGTGATGGTGACACGTGGCACGGCGCATTTTAGCAAAGTTAAACTTTTCTCAGATTCTGATTTGTGGACCCGGCGCACGTTAGCACTGTTCGGTGCATTTTAGACGTCGCGACGCGCTAAAGACCAAAATATCCCTGTTGACGCATTTTTGTCCGTTTTTGCCCCAAATTGCCTCCAATGCTTTCCAAACTTTATTTATCTGCAAAATAACACAAAATACATCAAAACGTTCACAAAACTTGAGAAACTATACGAAATATTAGGTTAAATGAGTGGGAAATAGTGATAGATTTACCACTCATCAGCACACATCTCATGTCGACATGTCCACGATTCTTCATAATTGATGTGATCCACCTTAGGTGATCGACTTTGGCCAAAGCTTTAAGAATCGTAACTTTACTAAAATGGATACCTAAACCTTTTATGGTACACATATGTGCCGACAGATCCTATCTTGCTTCTCACTTGATTATTGAGTGCATCGGTTCACACCCAATGAACATCTAGAGGCCAGACCATGAAAGGTTTCTGACATACATGGCATCAAAATATGGAGGATCTCATATAAAATCAATGATATCCTATAGTCAAAGGATTACATATGCTACTATACTCGAGGAGATTCCTATTGATGGTGGTGTGTACTTCCAACTATTAGGAATCATTTGTGAGTCATTCAGTATTCGGTCCAACCAATACCCACATTGGGTTAAACCATTGGAACTCCAATTCTATTAAATGACATGTGCTAGTCTTCTAGATTATAGGAATTCGACCGTATTCCAAAACCAACGACTAGAAATATTTACTTTAATAATAGTTTACAATAGTAGGATTTATCTCAATGTCGGATCACCTAGTGTCCAGTATTACTACAATATTATTCTAAGGTCGATGTCATTCTTAGCATTTTTATACAATAATCTAATACGCATAATGACAATATCATTAATAAGGTATGAAATGAAAATATAGTTATTTTATTAATAAATAATAAAATATACAATATATTATTCGGATTGGCACTCCAAGCACCAACTCCAACACTTTTTTTATGCATATAGTGGATATAATCAGATTCCCCTTCACCCGGATGATCAAGATAAAACAACCTTTATCACGACTCAAGGCTTATATTATTACGAGGTCATGCCCTTCGGGTTGAAAAATACGGGGTTTACCTATTAGAGAGTGGTTAACACCATTTTTAGGGAGCTGGTCGGAAAGGTTGTGGAAGCTTACATAGATGATACTGTGGTGAAGGCTTTGCAGGCTCGTGACCATATTGAGAATCTGAATAAAGTTTTTGATGTAATCCGAGAGCACAAGTTGAGGCTCAACCCCAGCAAATGTGCCTTAAAAGTCTCGTTTGGAAATTTTTTGGGGCATGTAATGAAGCATAGTGGAATAAAAGCTAATCCATCTCAAGTTAAAGTGTTGCTGGAAGCCACTGATAAATACTAAAAAATAAATATTTATTATACGATAAGTCAATTATTTTACACTTATAGTTTCACTAATCCCCTTAAATTGACACATTTGTGAAATAATATTTTAAGTTATGTTTTGAGTGTTTTATTGTGTTATTTTATGTTATTTGATAGGTAAAATACTGCTCGGAAGTTCGACAGGACAAACCAGACTTGAAAAAAGGCAAAAACAAAAATTCAGCTTTCGTGTCGCGACAAGCCTAATAAAATGAAGACACCGCCAAACGCGTTATTCTCTCAACACGTGTCCCCATCGTGGCACTCGCGACGCGACGCGCCGACCAAAATCTGCCTATAAATTGAAGCGTCCAACAGAAGAAATTTTCATACTTTCTTTCCGGAATCCTCTATAGATTTTGGAGAGAGAGTGCTTTTATGTTTATTTATTTAAAAGCTTTTTGTAATGTCTTTTTTTCAGTAATAAAATTACGAGTATGTTTAATTACAAAGTGAGTAGCTAATTTCTTTTCGCTGGGGTAATGGGTGAAGCTTTTATAATGAAAACTTAGATCAATCTCTCATATATTATAATAAATAAATTGTAATCTAATGATTAAAACTTGATTTAGATCCGGACTAGTTATTGACAGAAATGATTACCGTCTTTATGGATGGTTCTATATATTAGCAAAATTAATTCTTGAGATAAATTAATTGGGTAACAAGGGTAATTTATATATTGTAAGTAAGCGAGATTTCTAGATTTGAACTATTAAAAGTGGATCCCCCAACTCCAGCATTTCATCTTATTACTACATTTTCACTTAAAAATTTCCAACAAATCAAACCAATTTCTGTTCACTCTACTTATCATTCTATTCTACTAAATCTTTTCCCTGTGGATCGACCCTAGACTTACCGGGTTATTTTATTACTTCGACACTCTTATACTTGGGAGTAAAAGACCACTTTTTAAGCGTGTCAAGTTTTTAGCGCCGTTGCCGGGGAATCATTATTTAGTAGATAGAATAGTTTTTCTTTTTCATTTTTCTCTTTCTTTTTATTTATTTTAGTTTTTTTTTATCTTGTCATTAATTTCCTTTTTGTAAATATTGTATTTATTTTTTGTTTTATTTTTTTAGGTCGCATGAGACACTGGTCTCGATCATCCAGCGGAAGACTAAACAGAAAATCCCCATCACCTTCATCGTTCGTTAAAATGGCTGAAAACCAAATTGAAAATCTACCTGCTCGAGTTGAAAACCCAGTTAATCAGGAAGAAAACGAGTCTCACCATGGAGATCCTAATCATCCTAGGACACTCAGACAATTCATGAATCCTACTAGGACATGATCACCATCTTGCATTGTTTTTCCTCCAGAAGCAGCACGTTTCAATTTTAAATCGAGTGTCATCAATCTTTTACCCACATTCCACGGTCTAGAATCAGAAAACCCTTATCAGCACCTAAGAGAGTTCGAAGAGTTATGTAACAGTTGCCCACTTCTACGAGGGTTTAACACCCCAATGTAGACAAGTAGTGGAGATGATGTGTC
>SKCR01038670.1:0-90932 GCA_019454045.1 Zanthoxylum bungeanum
ATTAAAAAAGAAGTCGAGCACCTCTTGAAGGTGAAATTCATTAGAACGACCAGATATGTAGAATGGTTGTCAAATATCGTCTCTATCATGAAAAAGAATGGAAAGTTAAGAATATGTATAAATTTTAGGAATTCAAATTTGGCAACACCAAAAGACCAATACCCTATTGTTGGACAATTATGACCCATAGCATCACTATTTGTACAGAACATTGTGTTGTTGTACAAATTAACTATGTGACAAAGGAAATTGCTCTTTTATCATTTGTAATTAGATTACCGGGATATATAAATGATAAAAGTCCATATGATTAGTTCCGGATTGATAAGATATGAGACAATATCAATCCATGAAGGTTTAATCATTAAAACATCCATAGTCGGAGTATTAACGAGATTGGACATCGATAATGCGGAATAGACTAGTATTGAATTTGTGCGTGTTATGGGAGCATAACGGCATAGTTCTCATATATTTGGGTATTGGATACTCATGCAAGTGTAATAGGAGGTTGTGTTTACCGATGGTACGGAAACAGCTTCGCTCTAGATAGACCCCTCGGAATTCCATTGGTAGTATGACTATGTGTCTATGGAAGTCCGAATCAGGGTAGGTGTATTTGGTCTTAACTTGAGACTTGCACCGCTAATACTTGCGACAATCAATTTACTTTGGTTTTGGTCGTCCAGGGCTTTAACCGGTTCTGTGTACGCCTCTTCTGGGTATATTGAGAATCGTAGTGTATTGGGTGTGATGTCAAGATGAAAGTATCACTCCAGTCGTAGTGGAGATGATGGTCACGTAGGATACGAAACTAGTACTCTTTAGTACTGCAGTCATCGAGATAATATGACTAGGTCATGATTATCCGATTATAGAGACTAGTTACCAGAGATCCGACATGTGCTTCGTACAGGGCATACACAATTCTAGCCCCAGGCCTAGCACGTGACATCCGATACTGGATCGCAATACGCAATACTACGTATACTACGCCTGATATAGATTACATATTCCTTTAAGAATATTTCTGGAGAATTGGGTAGGCACGGTGCTTTGCTAGAAGCCAACCATGTCTTGTAAATCGGTAAAAACGTAGTACTAGGTACGTACGTGTTCGGATGGTCCGACGACCGGATTTACTGCCAACATATCCGGGGATCTCATGGGTCGCTTCCTGAAGATTCACCGATGACGTATGACTCGCACATTATTAATCTGGGATTAATTAATAGAGAGAGAAAATTAATCTGGGATTAATTACAGAGATATTTTATCTGGATAAAATATTATTTAAAGAGAGAGAACGATTAATTTGGAATTAATCGATAAAATAATATATTCGATATATTAAATGAAATTAGATTTTGACGCGGAATTAAATTTAGAATTTATTCGGGCGAACGAGTTAATTTAGAATTAATTTGCTTGCGACGTGAATAGTACTTTTGCTAGGCATAATTATTTAATTTAATTTGATTTAATTACGTCACAACGGAAAATTCGTTAATTCGGAATTAGCGAACCCGAGCCTGGGAGTGTTTTCGGGCCCACTCGTATTTCGAATTCAAGTGCGGCCTACAAGTCACATCAAGCGTCACATCATTAGTCATTCAAGTGATGGATTTCTTGTCACTTGAGTGATGTGATGTAAGTCACTGTGATTGATGGGGGTGGTTGAAGGCTTTAATTGCCTTGTACCTTTTTGGAAAAGAAGAATTGTTTTTTTTTTTTGAAAATCAATACCATATACACATTACAACTTTCTCTCTCTCTCACTCTCTCAATATTCGACCAAGGGCCAATCTTTCTCTCCTCCCAATTTTTCTCTAAAAGTCGTGAGCACCAAGGAGAAAAATAAGAGGATTTTGTTGCAATCTTCAAGAGTGCTAGCACACCAAGGGTGTTGGATAATATGACCCATAGCGTCACTATTTGTACAGATCATAGTGTTGTTGTACAAATTAACTATGTGACAAGGAAATTGCACTCTCATCATTTGTGATCAGATCACCTTAGATATATAAATGAAGAGAGGTCCCTATGATTAGTTCCTGGATTGAGAATGATATGAGACAGTATCAGTCCACGAAGGATTAATCATTAAATATCCCTAGCCGGAGTATTATCGAGACTGGACATCGATAATGCGGAATAGGCTAGTATTGCACTTGTGCGCGTTGTGAGGGCACAACGGCATAGTTCTCATATATATATAAGTATTGGATACTTATGCAAGTGCGATAGGAGGTCGTGTTTCACCGATGGTACGGGAAACAGCTTCGCTCTGCTCTGGATAGACCCCTCGGAATCCCATTGGTATTATGAATATGTGTCTATGGGAGGCCGAAATCAAGGTAGGTGTGTATAGTCTTAACCTGAGACTTACATCGCTAATGCTTACGACAATCGATATACTTTAGTTGAGGTCGTCTAGGACTCTAACCGGTTCTGTGTACGCCAATGCCGGGTATATTGAGAATCGTAGTGTATTGGATGTGATGTCAAGACGGAAGTATCACTCCAGTCATAGTGGAGATGATGTCACGCAGGATACGGTATTAGTGCTCTTAAGTGCTGCGCGGCCATCGGGATATTATGACAAGGTCATGTATATCCGATTATAGAGACTAGTTACCAGACATCCGACATGTGCTTCGTACGGGGCAGACACTTATCCAGCCCCAGGCCTAGCACGTGACTATCCGATACTGGGCCGATATACACAATACAATCGTATACTACGCTTGATACAGATCTTAATATTCTTAGATGATATGACCAGAGAATTGGGTAGACTTCGTGCTTTGCTAGGAGTCGACCTTGTCTCGTAAATCGGTAGAACGTAGTACTTGGTACGTACGTGATTCGGATACTCCGACGACTGTTTTTACTGCCAACTTATCCGGAGATCTCATGGGTCGCTTCCCGATAACCCACCGATGATGCACAACTCGCACTCTTGAATAATCTGGGATTATATAGAAGAGAGAGAAAATTAATCTAGGATTAATTACGGAGATATTTTATCTAGGATAAAATATCGTCTAGAGAGAGATAACGATTAATTTGGAATTAATCGATTAAATTAATATATTCGATATATTAAACGAAATTAGATTTCGACGCGGAATTAAAATTAGATTTTAATTCGGGCGAACGAATTAATTTAGAATTAATTCGTTAGCGACGTGAATAGTGAATTCGCTAGGCGTAATCATCTAATTACGACGCGACGGAAAAATTCGTTAATTTAGAATTAGCGAACCCGAGCCCGAGTGTGATTGCGAGCGCATTCGTATTTCGAATTCGAGTGCGGCGTCGCAAGTCGCATCAAGCGTCAAATCATTCGTCACATCAAGCGTCAAATCAAATGTCACTTTGAGTGATGTGATTGATTGATGTGATTGATTGAATGAGAGATGTGACTAGATGTGATTAGTGGAGTGGTTGTTGTGAATGTTTGTAAATGAATTGATTTTAGAAATCAATTAAATATTTTCATTTCACCATTTGACTTTTTGGAAAATTAATGGTAAATCATTAATATATTTTGGAAAATATATAACCAAACATTTACACTTTTCTAAACAACTTTCTTCTCTCTCATTTTTTCTTCTCTCTAGTCACGCCCAAAAGCTTAAAAAGCTTACTGGTTTGGAGCCATAAATGGCGTGAACAAGGGAGCAAGAGTTGGGTTTTCATGGTGAAAAATCCAAGTGCTAGCACACTACGAGTCTTGCGAAGGTGGTAGGGAGGTTCGACCATGAGCCGGGATCCGTCCGACGAAGCTAGGAGCTCCGTTTCGCATCTCAAATTTCTGTTTTTGGAGACAGTGGACTGCTGCAGTTCATGCGCCAAGGCAGTGCGTTTTTGGCCTTCAATTGTCTCCAAATCGACTCAACCGATCGATGTGAGTATTCCGCTACCTCCGTTGGTGTATTCACGCATGTTTTTATAGCTTGTATGATCTTGGGACCTAGATTTAAACCAACAAATGGCATCAAGAGCCTTAGGTTCAAGCATGAAAAGTTTAGGGCTTAAAATTTGGGTAAATTTGTTTTGAGCATGATTTGAATAATTGATTGTTTGAGTATGCTTATAACATGTTTAATTGAAGATTGGTTGGATCAATTTCATGAAAATTGATTTGGAATAATTTTCCCCCCCAAATTCTTAGTGTTGGCCGAATGTGAAGTGATTTTGGGAATTTGGATTTTTTGATTTTGATTCATTGGATGAGTTAAATCATGTAGGATATTGTTAATTTGAGATTGAATTGGATTGAATTTTGAATTGGACAAAAATCCCCAAATATACTCACCTTGGCCGAATACTTTATGCCTTTAATGTCTTGGTAATTTTGATTTTAGACATTGGATGTGTTTGAAATCATTCGGGAAGTTAATTTAATGTCGATTGTGGTTTAATTGGATTGAAACCGAATCGGACATAAAATCCCTCCCTTGGCCGAGAGCTATGAGCATGTAAATGGGTTTGATTTTTCATTAAATGTGTTGGACATGTGATAATGAAATTGAGCATGATTAATTGGACAAATTTGATGTTTTGGAAATATTGATTTGGGTGATTAATCATGATATACACTTTAGGTAATTAAATTGGAAATTTGGATTTTGGTAATTTAATTATTTGAGGCCTTAAATTGGATTTGGGCTATTAATGTTGTAATTGGGCCTATTGGGCTTGATTTTATCAAGTTGGGTTTAGGCCAAATGGATTGGATCCAATTGGGCCCAAAACCTTAACCATAAAGCCCAAATGCAACTAATGAACCTTTAAAGTTCAATTGGGCCTAATGGGCCAAGATTGATTTATGGGCTTATGGGGTAAATCCCGGATTGGACTTTGGTTTCGGTTTGACCCGAGTTGACCAAAAGTCCACGCCTTAAGAAATCAATTAAAAGCCCATTGGACTTTAGTTGAATTGACGTTGGACGTTAATCGGTCTTTGAGACGCGTTACGATTAATTTGGAATTTAAGTCGTAAAAGGTTTATTAAATAAAGTGTGTGTATTTAATTTGGAATTGAATAGTGAATTAGTATTAAATACATGTTAAATTAGATTTAATGATGTAGTTTAATTTAATTCATGAATTCGTACTTTAAGTACTTATTCGCAAAAACGAGTTTGACTCGAACAAAATCAAATCGTTGTTTGAACATTGGATGATCACTTAATTATCAGATTAATTAATTTGATTAGATTGATTGATAGCATGCTTATGTGTGTGAATACGTGGTTGTGTTGAATGAATAATGTATATCGGATGGATATTAGATGGGTGGGCAATTTTAGAAATTGTTGTAATAATTCGATTTATTAAATTGGACCTGCGTGTCCAGCCTTATCACCTCTATTCTCTTTGTATTCTCTTCTCACCTATTCCCCTCAATGTAAATGAGGTTTCTTTAGAAGTGTAGTGTAACGGGTAGAAGTAATACAAGTGCTAGCTTGAGTGAGAAAGGGAGAGATTTGATCTAGGATCAATGTGTTAAGTCAGTACATCCGCATATCATTATTATTTTTTATATGCGCTTTATTATGTGTTTAGAATGCATGTTTAAGGGTGTATGATGATGAGACCTTAACAAAGATAATTAAATTGGTAGCCAATTTGCACGCGAAAAAGCCTCATCAAATATCATGCGTCTTTTCCTTCCATTGAGTGATTCTTACTCAAGATCCTAGATTGGCATGGGTTGTTGGCCAAAGTCAAGCCCTTGTCCGTCGAAGATGTGTTTGAATCACGAGGCTTTGTTCCATATTGGTGTCTTGTCCAAGTTGTGGTTTGTTGGCCAAAGTCAAGACCACTTCTTGTCCAACGACATTGATTACGAAGCTTCCATGGTCAATGGGTCCGCGCTTGACTGGGATCATTAGGTTTGTTGTGCCAAAGCCAAGGCCTAGTTGATTCAGAGGAAAAAGGTTAGGGTATACATTCGATGTATAGGCATATATAAGATATATGTTTGGGACTTGGATGTCCACCTACCGGATCTAGGAGTTGGATGAGATCCAATTGATCTTAGAGATCTACCTAGTTAATTATCATACATTTGTTGGCCAAAGTCAAGATTGTGTGATATTTAACGGGATCCTAGCCCACTAGGAAACACGGTTTCCCGAGTACTCGACAGAGGGTTAGAGGCTCGACGAAAAATAGTGGGAGGCAAGTATTGAATTTGCAACATTCGTTCGAATACTCGCTAAACGCGCTCATCTATTTTTTACTCGTCATATTAATCAAAAGTATTAGTTGGACTAATATTTTATGTTGTTTTAAAAATATATATAGTTGGACTATATACAAACTCATTCAATATATAGTTGATTTTATAATTGGATTATAGTAATCAATATAATTGAATTAAATGATAGTTGATTTTATAATTGGATTATAGTAATCAATATTAAAATTATAGTTGATTAAATAATTGGATTATTGTAATCATTATAATAAATAGTACCTTATTAATTGATTAAATAGTTGGACTATTGAAATCAAGAAAGAATTGAAAAGTTGAATATTAAAATATATAATCCTTGGATTAAATGTTTTAAATGATTTAATTTTCATATTGGGAATAAATAATAGGTTAATTTATTTGATAAAATAACTTATTATGACTAGGCCCATAATTAAGCAAATAAGTAGAGCATAAAATCTTTGGAAGATTTATATGATGATGACTTTAGTGCTTAATTTAATATACTTGACAATAAATCTATCTTTAGATTTAAAAGTATTAAATTGCAATTAATAATTCTTAGAGAATTGATTTGACTATTCTAGGGGTGAAAGTCAAAAGTTTGCAATTGGGCGTGTTGCACAAGGTGCACATCGTTTCAATATTCCGAAACCCAAGGCTTGGCCAAAGGTTTGTGAAATATTGAAAAGATAATTGACATATCCCAAAGTAACTACCATTTGGATATGAAGACACGAAGGAATTAAAGAAAGGGCGAGGCTCTAACTTTAAAATATTTGTCAAAGTTATGTTCACTACTAGTATTGAAATTAGATTTTAAATACTTAGTGTGGTACATAAAATATATGTATTGATGTTCAGAATCTGCTTTGAGCAGGATACTGACTTCAAGCTGAGATTACTCTGCGAATCGGAAACGGGACGAAAGTTGCTGTTTCGACCGTAGATACCTAAGTTTAGGAACTACCCTTAGGGTATGTACTTAAATTAGAAACTGTTATAATGTAACTAGTTTGACTAGAGACATTATCTATATCAATGTTTAATCCATTGTGGATAAACCTTTATATTCTAGAACACTAAGTGTTTCATTATATAAAGATGATACTGAGATAAACACATTAGATGTGAATAACAGAATTTATATTTTGAATATAATTAAAATCTCAAACATATAAAATGACAAATAAATAGCTCAAATTGATTTGATCAATAGAGACTTATTTGTGGCATTGTTGTCTAGGACACAATTTAACGAGACTCGTATATCCACACTTTTGAAGAGTGGGTACTAGGACTGATTTGACTATTCAAATAAAGTCTACGAATCTAGTTTATTAGGTAAAGTACCTAAAATACTATTTACTTGGTAATAGTGTAAGTGCCACAATCTGTTAGCCCTATTCATGGTGAAGTTAGTGGGCCCATATCTAGCTAGGCTAGATGTGAACATGAATATTTCGTGACCTTAACGGATGTAACATCACGTTATGGTTATGTGTTTTCTTTTTAGAACACAGATCGGAAACTATTAGGGTTTCGACACGAAGTAGATTAACAGATCGACTGTAGTATTATGCCGTCACGGTAAGACCGTAATGGAAAATACTTAAGCAGTAAGTTTCAAACACACATGAAAGAGTATAGTATTCTTTCAGATGAGGACTCCTCCCGAGACACGTCAGTTTGACGGTGTGTCCAAACTAAAAACCGAATTTTGTTGGACATGATAAGGTTTATCACGAGTCGCTCTGAGCTACCATTTCCTTCAACGGATATGTATCTACAGTGCAAAGCTTATTTAGAATAAGGTTCCATATAAATCTGTTTGACAGATATCATATAGGATATGAATAGGAAAGAAACAGGGTTTCTCACTCCTAATAATTTGGGTATGCCAGGCATAACGTTTGGATGATACCAAACTAAAAGACCCAAATTGGATAAGTGCCAATATAGGTTATCCTAAGGGAAACCATAAGTATAGTACTTATAAATCTCACATGAGAACAATGTGATTGTTGCTCACCATGCGGTTTTCCTGAGAGGAATACCGATATGCAGTGGTCAGTGGGAGGATAGTGATACTCGATGAAAATCAGAGTAATACTGTTCAAGGCACGAAGTCCTTAATGGAACACAAATAGTTCATCTATGATGAATCTATACCATTAATCTTCAAATACACAAGAACTTCGTAGATCGGATAGAGTCAGAAAACAACATAGGGTATGGGTTTCTGATCTAACCTCATAAAGATGTCAATCTTATGGAGGTGTACCATCCGACTACGTTTTGAGGAAGTGATACGAGGTATCGACTCCCTATTATGGCAAAGTGCCATGAGTCCGAAATGGATTCCATGTAAAACAACTATGTTTGGGTACTAGTTGTTGTACCACAAGGCATTGTGCCTATTGGTACATTAAACCTCTTCAAGGAAGACATACATGGAAGGCAACATACCAACGTACAAAGCTAGGCTTTTGACGGAAAGGTATCGTTATCAACATTGTGTTAATAACGGTTCAACCTTTTACCTGTTGCCAAGGTAAATCCATTTTGATAATGCTTGTTGATAACTGCGTATTTCATTTATGAATGTGTCAGATATAGATCAAAATCGCTTTCCTGAAAAGGAAACCTTTTGGAGAATGTTTACAACATCCTGACGATTTTGTATAACCAACAAACGAGGTTTGCGGGTTATTCGATCCATGTTTGGATTAATGCAAGCGTAAGGTTCTTGGAACTGTCGTTTTGAAATAATCATAATGGTTTATGATTTGAATCAAAACGAAATAATTCTTGTGTATATAAGGAGGTTAGTGGGAGAGCGCACTGACAGTGAAATTCCCATAAAACAATTGGTGAAAGCTTGGCTTTCATAGATATTCTTTCAATAGAAATTCTCCGTAGAATTCTGGGGAGTAACAACCTTTATTCAAGGAATAAAGATCTACTGGGATAGATTTGGAGTTGTTAACACTCTCTTGGAAATTGTACATTTAAAATGTACTGTATTGGTGTCTCATACGCTTCGAGCATATGGAGTCACAATCGGGTCAATCCAAGTGATAGTCATGGATTGATCACAACGGCTTGATCTCTGTGGTACTGAAGTACACTGTAGTACTTAGAAAACTGATGCTGTCTAAAACTATGGAAGGAGAACTTGAAGTGACTGGGATCACTGCTGCAAGTTTCCAAACAGTTAAATACTGCGGTACTATAAAGTTTGAATAACGGGACAGTGAGCTGGATATCTTCCGAGCAAGATACTGTTGCCGAATAAACAACAAATGCGGATTATTGCTGCGGCTGAGGCAGCAATAGAAGCCATTTGGGTCGAAAATAAATCTAATTAGATTAGATATAGTTCTGTTAGCAGCTGAGCTGGGCGTCAGCACAGGCTAAGGAATTAAAGGTCTCATCGACGATCCAGATATATACTTCTATATCATCTGATTCGTTCGGATCATACATCGTGGCGATGTGATGATCGTATAAATCGCGTCAAACGATAATCAAGCAAATCCGCTGACGAAAACCTTTCCTCAGCAATTTGAGCGAACCGTACATAGTTCGGGTGTTAGACACTCGAGTGACTGGCTATGTGCCAAGTGGGAGATTGTTGGATAATATGACCCATAGCGTCACTATTTGTACAGATCATAGTGTTGTTGTACAAATTAACTATGTGACAAGGAAATTGCACTCTCATCATTTGTGATTAGATCACCTTAGATATATAAATGAAGAGAGGTCCCTATGATTAGTTCCTGGATTGAGAATGATATGAGACAGTATCAGTCCACGAAGGATTAATCATTAAATATCCCTAGCCGGAGTATTATCGAGACTGGACATCGATAATGCGGAATAGGCTAGTATTGCACTTGTGCGCGTTGTGAGGGCACAACGGCATAGTTCTCATATATATATAAGTATTGGATACTTATGCAAGTGCGATAGGAGGTCGTGTTTCACCGATGGTACGGGAAAGCTTCGCTCTGGATAGACCCCTCGGAATCCCATTGGTATTATGAATATGTGTCTATGGGAGGCCGAAATCAAGGTAGGTGTGTATAGTCTTAACCTGAGACTTACATCGCTAATGCTTACGACAATCGATATACTTTAGTTGAGGTCGTCTAGGACTCTAACCGGTTCTGTGTACGCCAATGCGGTATATTGAGAATCGTAGTGCATTGGATGTGATGTCAAGACGGAAGTATCACTCCAGTCATAGTGGAGATGATGTCACGCAGGATACGGTATTAGTGCTCTTAAGTGCTGCGCGGCCATCGGGATATTATGACAAGGTCATGTATATCCGATTATAGAGACTAGTTACCAGACATCCGACATGTGCTTTGTACGGGGCAGACACTTATCCAGCCCCAGGCCTAGCACGTGACTATCCGATACTGGGCCGATATACACAATACAATCGTATACTACGCTTGATACAGATCTTAATATTCTTAGATGAATATGACCGGAGAATTGGGTAGACTTCGTGCTTTGCTAGGAGTCGACCTTGTCTCGTAAATCGGTAGAACGTAGTACTTGGTACGTACGTGATTCGGATACTCCGACGACCGTATTTACTCTGCCAACTTATCCGGAGATCTCATGGGTCGCTTCCCGATAACCCACCGATGATGCACAACTCGCACTCTTGAATAATCTGGGATTATATAGAAGAGAGAGAAAATTAATCTAGGATTAATTACGGAGATATTTTATCTAGGATAAAATATCGTCTAGAGAGAGATAACGATTAATTTGGAATTAATCGATTAAATAAATATATTCGATATATTAAACGAAATTAGATTTCGACGCGGAATTAAAATTAGATTTTAATTCGGGCGAACGAATTAATTTAGAATTAATTCGTTAGCGACGTGAATAGTGAATTCGCTAGGCGTAATCATCTAATTACGACGCGACGGAAAAATTCGTTAATTTAGAATTAGCGAACCCGAGCCCGAGTGTGATTGCGAGCGCATTCGTATTTCGAATTCGAGTGCGGCGTCGCAAGTCGCATCAAGCGTCAAATCATTCGTCACATCAACGTCAAATCAAATGTCACTTTGAGTGATGTGATTGATTGATGTGATTGATTGAATGAGAGATGTGACTAGATGTGAGTTAGTGGAGTGGTTGGAATGTTGGTAAATGAATTGATTTTAGAAATCAATTAAATGATTTTCACCATTTGACTTTTGGAAAATTAATTGGTAAATCATTAATATATTTTGGAAAATATATATAACCAACATTTACACTTTTTCAAACAACTTTCTTCTCTCTCATTTTTTCTTCTTCTAGTCACGCCCAAAAGCTTAAAAAGCTTACTGGTTTGAGCCATAAATGGCGTGAACAAGGGAGGCAAGAGTTGGGTTTTCATGGTGAAAAATCCAAGTGCTAGCACAATACGAGTCTTGCGAAGGTGGTAGGGAGGTTCGACCATGAGCCGGGATCCGTCCGACGAAGCTAGGAGCTCCGTTTCGCATCTCAAATTTCTGTTTTTGGAGACAGTGGACTGCTGCAGTTCATGCGCCAAGGCAGTGCGTTTTTGGCCTTCAATTGTCTCCAAATCGACTCAACCGATCGATGTGAGTATTCCGCTACCTCCGTTGGTGTATTCACGCATGTTTTCATAGCTTGTATGATCTTGGGACCTAGATTTAAACCAACAAAAGGGTCACACTAAGGTGATAGGGAAATCATTCATGAGCATGGAATCCATTGACAAAGCTTGGAGCTTGGAGATCATACAATTTGTTGGCCAAAGTCAAGGTTGTGCCTATTTAACCGGGATCCTAGCCCACTAGGAAACTAGGTTTCCCGAGTACTCAATAGAGGGTTAGAGGCTCCCCGAAAAATAGTGGAGGCAAATATTAAATTTCAATTTCATTTAGATACTTGCCAATATGCGCTCATTTCATTTTTCGTCATAAATTAAATATAATATTTAATCGTTGTTTTAAATAAACAGTTGGACTGTATTCAAACTACTTCATTTATAGTTGATTATGTAATTGGATTATAGTAATCAATATATTTGAATTTAACCAATAAAATTATAGTTGATTATATAGTTAGACTATAGTAATCATTATATTCAATAGTACCTAAAATCGTTGATTGGATAGTTGGACTATAGCAATCAAGATAAATGAAAGATTAGCATTTAAAACATAACCTGGGTAAATATGTCTTTAAACGGCTTTAATTTTCTATTGGGAATAAAACCTCAGGATAGTCCTGAGAACTGAGAAGTTACTTTATTTGATAGAGAAACATCTCGGGCCTGAGCCCGGAGTTGAGCAAATAGTAGAACATGATATTTGGAATATTCATGTGATGATAACTTTAGTGCTCAATCCATTATACTTAATGCAATGACACTTTAATTCCGTCGTCAGAATTAAGGATTAGATCTTTGTACCATGATGATGAAATTAAAGATCTTCATAAATTTATTCTTAGATCTTAGAAGTACAAATTGCATAAGAAGCTCTTTAGCTCGTGAATGTCAGATGGTACATTTGTCGAGCACTAGTGTCGCAGATGATTGCTGAAATCGATCAGCTAGGTTAGCTGGGCATTACCTACGTGGCCGAGACTACCAAAGATTTGATCTTATAGTCTCTACCCGAAAGCTGGGGCAGGTTCATTATCAACCAAGAGTAAACTCTTGGAGAGTTGTTGGCTATGCTCTAGGAGGCAAAGCTTGAGCTTCTAAAAGGGGCAAAGGTAAAATCATCACAGTCTTCTAGGAAGCAAAGGACATATCCCAAGATGTCTGCCTATAATGTGGCAAATGGGGTCACTGGAAGCGTGACTGCCGTATGGACAAGGTAGAGATGAAGGAAATGAAGATGGGCAAGGCTCCGACTTCAAGTATGTTTGTCATAAACATGTTCACTATTAGTTTCAAAATTGGATTTTGATACTAGATGTGGTACATAAGATATGTATTGTTGTACAGAATCTGTTGATGAGCAGGATACTGACTTCAGTTGAGATTTATCTGCAAATCGGAAACTGGACGAGAGTCACTGTTTTAACTGTAGAATCCTAAGTTTAGGAACTATCTATCTTTGGGTATGTACTTAAATTAGGAAACTGTTAAATGTACCTAGTTTGACTAGAAACATTATCTCTATATCAGAGTATAACTCGTTGCGGGTATACCTTAATATTCTAGAACACTAAAGTGTTTTATTTTATAAAGATGATATTGAGATAAACACATTAGATGTGAATAACAGTATTTATATTTTGAATTTAAATAAATCTCAAACGTATAACATGACAAACAAATAGCTCAAACTGATTTGATCAGATGAGACTTATTTGTGGCATTGTTGTTTGGGACACATTAACAAGACTCGTATATCCACACTTTCGAATAGTGGGTACTAGGACAAATTTGATTCTATTCAAATGCTGTCTACGAATCTAGTAAATTTGGCAAAGTGCCTAAAACACATTTACTTGGTAAAAGTACAAGTGCCATCGATCTGTAAGCCATCGTTCATAGTGACGTCAGTGGGCCAATATCTAGCTAGGGTAGAGGTGGATATGAATATTTCGCAACCTTTACGGATGTGGCATCGCGTTATGGTTATGTGTTTCTTTTGAAACATGAATCAGAAACTTTTGGGTAATTCAAAGAGTTTCGACACGAAGTAGACAAACAGATCGGCTAAAGTATTAAACCGTCACGGTTAGACCATGGTGGAAAATACTTAAGCAATAAGTTTCTCAATTACATGAAATAGTATAGTATTCTTTCACAGTGGACTCCTCCCGGAACACCTCAATTTGATGGTGTGTCTGAACGGAGAAACCAAATTTTGTTGGACATGAAAAGGTTAATCATGAGTCCCTCTAAGCTACCGTTTTCCTTCTAAGGATACGCATTAACAGTGCAACACTTATTTTGAATAAGGTTCCATAAAAATCTATTTGACAGACTTCATATTAGATATGAACAGGAAAGAAACCGATTTTCTCATTCCTGGAGATTTGGGAATGCTAGGCATATGTTTGGATGATACCAAACTAGAACCCAAATCGGATAAGTGCCTGAATTGTAGGTTATCCTAGGGAAACGAAAGTATAGTACTTATATAACTTACTAGAGAACAATTTAATTGTTGCTCCCCATGCGGTTTTCCTAAGAGGAATACCTATATGCAGTGGTAAGTGGGAAGAAAGTAAAACTCGATGAAAATCAGAGTAATACTGTTCAAGGCACCGATTCCTTAATGGAACACAAACATTTCATCAAGGATGAAACTGTACCACAATCTTTGAATACACAAGAACCGCGTAAGTCGGAGAGTGTCAGAAAACAACCTGGGAGGTATGGGTTTCTGATCTCACCTCTTAAAGATGTCAATCTTATTGAGGAATACGAACTGACTACGTATGAGGAAGTGATACAAGGTATCGACTCCCTATTATGGCAAAGTGCCATACAAGGTACCGAAAGTCATTGTGCCTATTGGTACTATATAAGTCTTCAAGGAAGACATACATGGATGGCAACATACAAACGTACTAAGCTAGGCTTGTAGCGAAAAGGTATCGTTATCAACATTGTGTTGATTACGACGAAACCTTTTACTTGTTGCCATGGTTAAATCCATTTGGATAATGCTTGCTAATGCTGCATGTTTCATTTATGAAATATGGCAGCTGAACGTCAAAATGGTTTTCCTTAAAGGAAACCTTTTGGAGGATGTTTACAACATCCTGACGGTTTTATTGTACCAAAACGAGCAAAGAAGGTTTGCAAGTTAATTCGATCCATTTATGGATTGAAGCAAGCATTGCGTTCTTGGAATTATCGTTTTGATGTAATCATAATGGTATATGATTTAATTCAATATGAATATGATTCTTGTGTATATAAGGAGGTTAGTGGGAGCGCACTGACAGTGACTGTCCTAAATAATAATGATATATCATTTCTTGGAAATGACATTCCCATATTATACAATCGGTGAAAAGCTTGGCTTTCATGAAAATTCTCCGTAGAATACTTGGGAGAACAACTTTTATTCTAGGAATAAGATCTACTGGGATATATCTAAAAGTTGTTGACACTCTCTGAGTACTCGTACATTGAAATAAATGTACATGACCTGGTGTCTCATATGCTTTGAGCATATGGAGTCAAAATCAGGCCAATCCTAGTGATAGTCACTGGATTGATGTTAAGAACATCCTTAAGTATCTTAGAAGAACTAAGGATGCTTTCTTAAGCTGTGGAAAATGAGAACTTGAAGTGACTGGGTTCATTGTTGCAAGTTTCCTAACCGACAAAAACGACTATAAGTCGTAATAAATAAAAAAAAGTTACTGTATAGTTTGAATAACGGAACAGTGAGCTGGAAATCTTCCAAGCAAGATATTGTTACCAAAATAAACACAAAAGCAGAATATTGTTGCAGCTGAGGCAGCAATAGAAGCACTTTGGATCTTTATAATCCTAATTAGATTATGAATAGTTCTGTTAGCAGCTGAGCTAGGCTACAGCATAGGCTAAAGAATTAGGTCTCATCAAGATCCAAGTATATACTTCAACTGTTCATCTGATTCGTTTGATCATACATCGTGGCGATGCGATGATCGAATAAATCACATCAGATGATAACATTTAAATCCGCTAACGAAAGCAGTTTCTCAGCAGAAGTTTGAGCGAACCGTACGTAGTTCAGGTGTAGGACACTTGAGTGTTTGGCTATAGGCCAAGTGGGAAATTGTTGGACAATTATGACCCATAACATCACTATTTGTACAGAACATTGGTGTTGTTGTACAAATTAACTATGTGACAAAGGAAATTGCTCTTTTATCATTTGTAATTAGATTATCGGGATATATAAATGATAAAAGTCCATATGATTAGTTCCGGATGATAAGATATGAGACAATATCAATCCATGAAGGTTTAATCATTTAAAACATCTCTAGTCAGAGTATATGAGATTGGACATCGATAATGCGGAATAGACTAGTATTGCACTTGTGCGTGTTATGGGAGCATAAGGGTATAGTTCTCATATATTTGGGTATTGGATACTCATAAAATGTAATAGGAGGTTGTGTTTACCGATGGTAACGGAAACAGCTTCGCTCTGGAATAGACCCCTCGGAATTCCATTGATAGTATGACTATGTGTCTATGGAAGTCCGAATCATGGTAGGTGTATTTGCTCTTAACCTGAGACTTGCAACGCTAATACTTGCGACAATCAATATACTTTAGTTTTGGTCGTCCATGGCTTTAACCGGTTATGAGTACGCCTCTTCTTGGTATATTGAAAATCGTAGTGTAGTGGGTGTGATGTCAAGATGGAAGTACCACTCCAGTCATAGTGGAGATGATGGTCACATAGGATACGAAACTAATACTCTTTAGTACTGCAGTCATAAGGATAATATGACTAGGTCATGATTATCTGATTATAGAGACTAGTTACCAGATATCCGACATGTACTTCGTACGGGGCAGACACAATTCCAGCCACAGGCCTAGCACGTGACATCCGATACTGGATCGCAATACGCAATACTACGTATACTATGCCTGATATAGATTACATATTCCTTTAAGAATATTTCTGGAGAATTGGGTAGGCACGGTGCTTTGTAAGAAGCCAACCATGTCTTGTAAATCGGTAAAAACGTAGTACTAGGTACGTACGTGTTCGGATGGTCCGACGACCGGATTTACTGCCAACATATCCGGGGATCTCATCTGTCGCTTCCCGAAGATTCACCGATGATGTATGACTCGCACATTATTAATCTGGGATTAATTAATAGAGAGAGAAAATTAATCTGGGATTAATTATGGAGATATTTTATCTGGTTTAAAATATTATTTAAAGAAAGAGAACGATTAATTTGGAATTAATCGATAAAATAATATATTCGATATATTAACGAAATTATATTTCGATGAGGAATTAAATTTAGAATTAATTAGGGCGAAAAGTTAATTTAGAATTAATTCGCTTGCGACGTGAATAGTATTTTTCTAGGGATAATTATTTAATTAAATTTGATTTAATTACGTCGCAACAGAAAATTCGTTAATTCGAAATTAGCGAACCCGAGCCCGGGAGGGGTTTTACGGTGTTGGACAGTTATGACCAATAGCGTCACTATTTGTACAGATCATGGTGTTGTTGTACAAATTAACTATGTGACAAAAGAAATTGCTCTTTTATCATTTGTGATTAGATCACCAAGATGTATAAATGATAGAAGGTCCATATGATTAGTTGGATTGAGATGATATGAGACAGTATCAATCCACGAATGTTTAATCATTAAATATCCATAGTCAGAGTATTATCGAGATTGGACATCGATAATACGTAAAAGACTAGTATTACACTTGTGCGCGTTGTGAGGGCATAACGGCATAGTTCTCATAAATTTGGTTATAGGATACTCATGCAAGTGTAGTAGGAGGTTGTGTTTTACCGATGGTACGGAAAATAGCTTCGCTCTGGATAGACCCCTCGGAATTCCATTGGTAGTATGACTATGTGTCTTTGGAAGTCCGAATCAGGGTAGGTGTATTTGGTCTTAACTTGAGACTTGCACCGATAATACTTGCGACAATCAATATACTTTGGTTTTGGTCATCCAGGGCTTTAACCGGTTCTGTGTATGCCTCTTCTGGGTATATTGAGAATCGTAGTGTATTGGGTGTGATGTCAAGATGAAAGTATCCCTCCAGTCATAGTGGAGATGATGGTCACGTAGGATACGAAACTAGTACTCTTTAGTACTGCAGTCATCGGGATAATATGACTAGGTCATGATTATCCGATTATAGAGACTAGTTACCAGAGATCCGACATGTGTTTCGTACGGGGCAGACACAATTCCAGCCCCAGGACTAGCACGTGACATCCGATACTGGATCGCAATACGCAATACTACGTATACTAAGCCTGATATAGATTACATATTCCTTTAAGAATATTTCTGGAGAATTGGGTAGGCACGGTGCTTTGCTAGAAGCCAACCATGTCTTGTAAATCGGTAAAAACGTAGTACTAGGTACGTACGTGTTCGGATGGTCCGACGACCAGATTTACTGCCAACATATCCGGGGATCTCATGGGTCGCTTCCCGAAGATTCACCGATGACGTATGATTCGCACATTATTAATCTGGGATTAATTAGTAGAGAGAGAAAATTAATTTGGGATTAATTACGGAGATATTTTATCTGGGATAAATTATTAATAAAGAGAGAGAGCAATTAATTTGGAATTAATCGATAAAATAATATATTCGATATATTATACGAAATAGGATTTCGACGCGGAATTGAAATTAGATTTTAATTCGGGCGAACGAGTTAATTTAGAATTAATTCGTTTGCGACGTGAATAATGATTTTGCTAGGCGTAATTATTTAATTACGTCGCAACAGAAAATTCGTTAATTTAGAATTAGCGAACCCGAGCCTGGGAGTGTTTGCGGGCGCACTCGTATTGTGAATTTAAGCGCGGCCTACAAGTCACATCAAGCGTCAAATCATTAGTCACATCAAGCGTCAAATCACATGTCACTTTGAGTGATGTGACAATTTGTCACTTGATTGATTGATGGAAGTGGTTGAGGCTTTATTGCCGTTGACTTTTTGAATTGAAAAATGGTATATGTTTAATTGTTTTTGGAAAATCAATTAATATATACATAATACAATTTTTTTTCTCTCGCATTCACCATTCACGGTTTTGGAGCCCTTTCTTCCTCATCTCCCTCTCTCGGTTTTGAACCAATTCTTCTTCTCCATTGTTTGGCAAGGCCGAAAATAACAAGGATGAAGATGGTGATTTTTGTGGCAAAAATCACAAGAGCTAGCACTCAAAAGAGTATATACAAAGGTGATAGGGAACTAATTTCATGGAATCATCAAACCAAGCTTGGAGATTGAAGATTCATCCATGGAGGACAACTTGAAGATGGCCGAAAATGATAGAGCCCAAAAGATGACCATTGTCGTGAGCTTCTTCTACCTTGGAGGAAAAGATTTTATTCGTTGCATCCAATCCGATCAATGTAAGTATGATTCGCCGTACTACTCTTGATGTATTCACATGTATTTTCATTGCTTAAATGATCTGGGGATGCTTAGATTATTCCAACAATGGTATCTAGTGAGCCTAATTGAGCATGAAAATATATTAGGGTTAAAATTGGGAAAAATCAATATGAGCATGATTTGATGAAATTGTTTGATTGAGTATGCTTAAAAGATGTTTAATTAAAGTTGTGCATGATCAATTTCATGAAATTTGATTGGATCAATTTCCCCAATTTTTTAGGCTTGGCCGAATATGAACATACCCTAATGTCTTGGTATTTTTTGTGTTTTTGATCATTGGATGAGTTGGAAAACATTGGGTAATGTTGATTGTGGATTCAATTGGATTGAAACCGAATTGGACATTAAAATCCTCAAAATTCCGAGAGCTTACTAGCATGAAATGGGTTTGATTTTTGATTAAAATGTGTTGGACATGTTTTGATGTTAATGAGCATAATTAATTGTACAAATTGTGTTTTGGAAATATTAATTTGGGTGATTAATTATGGCTATACACTTAAGTTAATTAAGTTATAAAATTTGGAATTTGGTAATTTAATTAATTGGGCCTATTTTGGAAATTGGGCTTGTAAAGTTGGAATTGGGCTAATTGGGCTTGGTTGCACCAAGATTGGTTTAGGCAAATTGGTTGGATCCAATTGGGCCCAAAACCATATCCATAAAGTCCAATTGTGACTAATGGACCTTAATATATTAATTGGGCCTAATGGGCCTAAATTGGTTTCTTGGCAAATAAGGGTGATTCCTTAAATGGGCTTTGGTATTTGGGTTTGACCCATATTGACCAAAAGTCCATGCCTTAGAAATTAATTAAAAGCCCATTGGACTTTAAATTAAATTAACATTGGATGTTAATCGGGCTTTGAGACCCGTAATGGTTAGATTTAGAATCTATGTCGTAAAGGTTCGTTAATAAAGTGTAATATTTAATTTGGAATTAAATAAATAAATTAGTATTAAATACAAATTGAATTGGATTTAATGTTGTAGTTTAATTTAATTCAAGAATTCATACTTTGAGTACTTATTCGCAAAACGAGTATGACTCGCGCAAAATCAAATCGTTGTTTGAACATTGGATGGTCATTAATTATCAGATTAATTAATTGGATTAGATTGATTGATAACATGCTTGTGTGAATACATGGTTGCGATGCATGAATAATGTATATCGGATGGATATTAGATGGGTGGGGCAATTTTGGAAATTGTTGTAATAAATTTAGAATTTATTAATTGGACCTGCATGTCCAGCCTATTACCTCCTTACTCTTTGTATTTCTCTTCTCACCTATTCCCCTCAATGTAAATGAGGTTTCTTTAGAAGTGTTATGTAACGGGTAGAAGCAATACATGTGCTAGCGGGAGAGAGGAAATGGATAGATTTGTTCTAGGAACAATGTGTTAAGTATCCATCCGCATATCACTATTATTTTATTATATGCGCTTTATTATGTGTTTAGAATGCATGTTTAAGGGTGTATGATGATGAGACCTTAACAAAAATAATTAAATTGGTTGCGATTTTCCTTCCATTGAGTGATTCTTACTCAAGATCCAAGACTGGCATTGGTTTGTTGGCCAAAGTCAAGGCCTTTGTCCGTCGAGGATGTGTTTGAATCACGAGAGCTTTGTTCCATATCGGTGTATTGTCCAAGTTGTGATTTGTTGGCCAAAGTCAAGATCACTTCTTGTCCATTAACATTGATTACGAAGCTTTCCATGGTCAATGGGTTCCGCTTAACTGGGATCACTAAGTTTGTTGTGCCAAAGCCAAGGCTTAGTTGATTCAGAGGAAAAAGGTTAGGCATATAATTGGATATATTGGAATATATAAGATATATGTTTCGGACTTGGATGTCCACCTACTGGATCTAGGAATTGGATGAGATCCAATTGATCTTAGAGATCTACCTAGTTAATTATCATACAATTTTTTGGCCAAAGTCAAGATTGTGTGTTATTTAACGGGATCCTAGCCCACTAGGAAATAAGGTTTCCCGAGTACTCCACAGAGGGTTAGAGGCTCGCCGAAAAATAGTGGGAGGCAAGTATTAAATTTGCAATATTCGTTTTGTAACTTGCCATACGCGCTCATTTCAAATTATTTCGTCAAATAAATTGATATATTAGTTGGACTAATATTTAACGTTGTTTTAATCAACAGTTGGACTGTATTCAAACTATTTCAGTTATAGTTGATTTTATAATTGGATTATAGTAATCAATATAATTGAATTTAATCAATTAAATTATAGTTGATTATATAGTTGGACTATAGTAATCATTATAATAAATAGTACCTGAAATCGTTGATTAAATAGTTGGACTATTAGAATCAAGATAATTGAAAGATTAGTGTTTAAAACATAATCCTGGGTGAAAATTGTTTTTAAACGACTTTAATTTTCAAATTGGGAATAATGAATCAGGATAATCCTGAAAACTGAGGAGTTACTTTATTTGATAAAATAACATCTTAGGCCAAAGCTTGGAGTTAAGCAAATAGTAGAGCATGATCTTTGGAAGATTCATGTGATGATAACTTTAGTGCTTAATCCAATATGCTTGCCAAATATATTCCTTAATTTCTTAGTCAGAACTAAGGATTAGATCCTTATGGTATGATATTGAAATTGAAGGATCTTCATAGATCTATCTTTAGATCTTAGAAGTACTTAAATTGCAATAGTAAACTCTTGGAGAGTTAATGGCTATTCTCAATGAGACAAAGCCAAAGTTTGCAATAAGGCAAGAAGTGCAAGGCGCACCTATTGGACAATTATGACCCATAACGTCACTATTTGTACAGATAGTGGTGTTGTTGTACAAATTAACTATGTGACAAAGGAGATTGCACTCTTATCATTTGTGATTAGATCACCAAGATGTATAAATGATAGGAGGTCCTTATGATTTGTTCCTGGATTGAGAATGATATGAGACAGTATCAATCCATGAAGGATAAATCATTAAATATCCCTAGTCAGAGTATTATCGAGATTGGACATCAATAAATACGTAAAAGACTAGTATTACACTTGTGCGCGTTGTGTATTACAAACGGCATAGTTCTCATATATTCGGGTATAGGATACTCATGCAAGTGTAATAGGAGGTTATGTTTTACCGATGGTACAGGAAACAGCTTCGCTCTGGATAGACCCCCTCGGAATTCCATTGGTAGTATGACTATGTGTCTATGGAAGTCCGAAATCAGGGTAGGTGTATTTGGTCTTAACCTGAGACTTGCACCGCTAATACTTGCGACAATATACTTTGGTTTTGGTCGTCCAGGACTTTAACATGTTCTGTGTACGCCTCTGCTGGGTATATTGAGAATCGTAGTGTGTTGGGTGTGATATCAAGACGGAAGTGTCACTCCAGTCATATGGAGATGATGATCGCGTAGGGATACAGAACTGGTTCTCTAAAAAGGTTGCAACCGTCGGGATAATATGACTTGGTCATGATTATCCGATAATAAAGAGACTAGTTGCTCGTAATCCGATATATGCTTCGTACGAGGCGGACACTGTACCAGCCTCAGGCCTTGCATGTGATCATCCGATACTGGATCGAAATACGCAATACTACGTATACTACGCCTGATATAGATCCTTATATTCATGTAAGGATATTTCTAGAGAATTGGGTAGGCATGACGCTTTACTAGAAGCCAACCTTGTCTTATAAATCGATATAAACGTAGTACTAGATACTTAGGTGTTCGGATAGTTTGACGACCTGATTTACTGCCAACATATCCGAGGATCTCATGGGTCACTTCCCGAAGATTCACCGATGACGTATGACTCGCACTTTTAATTAATCTGGGATTAATTAGAAGAAAGAGAAAATTAATCTGGAATTAATTGCGTAGATATTTTATCTGGGATAAAATATCAATTAAAGAGAGATAACGATTAATTTAGAATTAATCGATAAATTAATATATTCGATATATTAAACGAAATTGGATTTCGACGCGGAATTGAAATTAGAGTTTAATTCGGGCGAACGAGTTAATTTAGAATTGATTTGTTAGCGACGTGAATAGTGATTTCGCTAGGCATAATTATTTAATTACGTCGCAATGGAAAATTCGTTAATTTGGAATTAACGAACCCGAGCCCGGGATTGTTTGCGAGCGCATTCGCATTTCGAATTCGAGTGCGACACGCAAGCGTCAAATCAAGCGTCAAATCATTAGTCGCATCAAGCGTCAAATCATTAGTCACTTTGAGTGATGTGACAACTTGTCACATTGATTGATTGATTGATGTGAGTTGATGGAAGTTGTTGAAAAAGCTTTTTGAAAGCTTGAAAGACATTTACTATTATTATAATGGTATTTGACTTTTGATTTTTGGTATTAGATATACAAAATCAAAACAAAACTACTTCACTTTTCTTCTCTCCTCTAAGTCACGCCCAAGGGGCTGCCTTTCTCCTCTCTTCTGCTGCTCACTGCCGTGAGCTATAGGGAAGCCAAGTGTGATGGTTTTGCGGCAAAATCATCAAGAGCTAGCACTCCGAGAGACATACGAAGGTGATAGGGAAGTCCACCAATGAGCTTGGAATCATTTGACGAAGCTTGGAGCTTGGATTCTTGAAGACACAAAGCCGAAAATGGGGACTACAGTAGTAGCTCACTGCCGAGCACCATGGAGGCAGAAAATCATTTTTGTTCATCGCCGCGTCGCTCAACCGATCGATGTGAGTATTCCCCAACTCTCTCGTTGTTTCGCACGCTTAATTTTCATTGCTTGAAATGATCTTGGGAAGCTTAGAAAACCCAACAGCACCTTACTTCAACATTCTGGAAAGCCAAGGCTTGGCCAAAGGCTTCTGGGGTGTGGAAAAGGGCAAAGGCAAAATCATTATAATATTATGGGAAGATAAATGACATATCCCAAAATGTCTGCCTAAATTGTGGCAAACGGGGACACAGAAGCGTGACTGCCGTATGGACAAGGCATACATGAAGGAATTGAAGAACAGGCAAGGCTCTGACTTCAATATGTTTGTCATAAAATATGTTCGCAACTAGTATTAAAATTGGATTTTAGATACTGGATGTGGTACATAAATATGTAATGGTGTGCAGATATGCTAACGAGCAGGATACTGACTTCAGTAGAGATTTCTATGCAAATTGAAAACGGGACGAAAGTCGCTGTTTTAACCGTAGATACATAAGTTTAGGAACTACCCTTCGGGTGTGTACTTAAATTAGGAAAATGTTTCAATGTAACTAGTTTGACTAGATACATTATCTCTATATCAGGGTTTAACCCGTTGCGGGTATACCTTTATATTCTAGAACACTAAAGTGTTTTATTTTATAAAGATGATATTGAGATAAACACATTAGATGTGATTAAAAGCATTTATATTTTGAATATAAATAAATCTCAAACATATGACATGGCAAACAAATAGCTCAAACTGAATTAATCAGTTGAAACTTAAAAGTGGCATTGTTGTTTGGGACACAATCAACAAGACTCGTATATCCACACTTTTGAAGAGTGGGTACTAGGACAAATTTGATTCCATTCAAATAAAGTCTACGAATTTATTTTATTGGGCAAAGTGCCTATAACACTATTTACTTGGTAAAAATGTAAGTGCCACCGATCTGTTTGCCCTTGGTCATAGTGACGTAAGTGGGCCCATGTCTAGCTAGGCTAGAGGTGGATATGAATATTTCATGACCTTTACGGATGTGGCATCGCATTATGGTTATGTGTTTCTATTGAAACACAAATCGGAAACTTTTAGAGTTTCGACACGAAATAGACAAACAGATCGGCTAAAGTATTAAATCATCACGGTTAGACCATGATGAAAAATACTTAAGCAATAAGTTTCTCATATACTTGGAAGAGTATAGTATTCTTTCAATGAGGACTCCTCCCGGAACACGTCAGTTTGACGGTGTGTCCAAACGGAGAGACCAAATTTTGTTAGACATGATAATGTTAATCATTAGTTGCTCTGAGCTATCATTTCCTTCAACGGATAATCTTTAAACAGTGCAAGAACTTATTTTGAACAAGGTTCCATAAAAATCTGTTAGACATACTTCATATTAGATATGAACAGGAAAGAAACTGGGTTTTCTCATTCCTGATGATTTGGGTATGCTAGGCATATGTTTGGATGATACCAAACTAGAACCCAAATCGGATAAGTGCATAATTGTGGGTTTTCCTAGGGAAACCAAAGTATAGTACTTATACAACTCACAAGAGAACAATTTAATTGTTACTCACCATGCGGTTTTCCTAAGAGGAATACCTATATGCAGTGGTAAGTGGGAGGAAAGTAAAACTCGGTGAAAATCGGAGTAATACTGTTCCAGGCATTGAATATTAATGGAATAAAAATAGTTCATCAAGGATGAAACTATACCAATAATCTTCGAATACACAAGAACCACGTAAGTCGGAGAGAGTCAGAAAACAACCTGGGGTATGGGTTTCTGATCTCACCTCATAAAGATGTCAATCTTATTGAGGAATACTAACTGACTACGTATGAGGAAGTGATACAAGGTATCGACTCCCTATTATGGCAAAGTGCCATGATGTCCAAAATGGATTCCATGTATACCAACTAAGTTTGGATACTAGTTGTTGTACCGCAAGGCATTATGCCCACTGGTACTATAAAAGTCTTCTAGGAAGACATACATGGAAGGCAACATACCAACGTACTAAGCTAGGCTTGTAGCGAAAAGGTATCGTTATCAACATAGTGTTGATTACGACGAAACCTTTTACATGTTGCCATGGTAAATCCATTTGGATAATGCTTGCTAATGCTGCATCTTTCATTCTTGAAATATGGCAGCTATAATGCCAAAACCGCTTTCCTTAACAGAAACCTTTTGGAGGATGTTTACAACATCCTGACGGTTTTGTCGTACCATAACAAGCAAACAAGGTTTGCAAGTTAATTCGATCCATGGATGGATTGAAACAAGCATAAGGTTCTTGGAACCATCGTATTGATGTGATCATAATGGTATATGATTTAATTCAAAACGAAAATGATTCTTGTCTATATAATGAGGTTAATGGGAGCGCACTGACAATGAATGTCCTAAGTAATGATGACATGTCATTTCTTGGAAATGATAATCCCATAAAACTATCGGTGAAAGCTTAGCTTTCATGAAAAATTCTCCATAGAATTCTTGGGAGAAACAACCTTTATTCTAGGAATAAAGATCTTATGGGATAGATCTAAAGGTTGTTAGCACTCTCCGAGAAATCGTATATCCATAAATGTACGCGACCTGGTGTCTCATACGCTTTGAGGATATGGAGTCACAATTAGGCCAATCCAAGTGATAGTCACTGAATTGAAGTTAAGAAAATCCTTTAGTATCTTAGAGAACTAAGGATGTTGTCTTAATCTATGGAGAAAGAGAACTTGAAGTGACTGGGATCACTTCTGCAAGTTTCCTAACCAATAAAACGACTATAAGTCGTAAAACGGTACTATACAGTTTGAATAACGGAACAGTGAGCTGGAAATCTTCCAAGCAAGATACTGTTACCGAATAAACAACAAAAGCGGGTTATTGCTGCAGTTGAGGCAGCAATAGAAGCCATTTGGGTCAATAACAAATCTAATTAGATTAGATATAGTTCTGTTAGCAGCTGAGCTACGCTTCAGCGCAGGCTAAAGAATTAATGGTCTCATCAACGATCCAGATAAATACTTCAAATATTAATCTGATTCGTTCGGATCATACATCGTGGCGATATGATGATCGAATAAATCGTATTAGATGTTAATCATGCGAATCCGCTGACGAAAGCATTTCCTCAGCAGAAATTGAGCGAACCGTACATAGTTCGGGTGTAGGACACTTGAGTGACTGGTTATAGGCCAAGTGGGAGATTGTTGGACAGTTATGACCCATAGCGTCACTATTTGAACAGATCATGGTGTTGTTGTACAAATTAACTATGTGACAAAGGAAATTGCTCTTTTATCATTTGTGATTAGATCACCAAGATGTATAAATGATAGAAGGTCCATATGATTAGTTCCTGGATTGAGATGATATGAGACAATATCAATCCACAAAGGTTTAATCATTAAATATCCCTAGTCAGAGTATTATCGAGATTGGACATCGATAATACGTAAAAGACAAGTATTACACTTGTGCGCGTTGTGAGGGCATAACAACATAGTTCTCATATATTTGGGTATAGGATACTCATGCAAGTGTAGTATGAGGTTGTGTTTTACCGATGGTACGGAAAATAGCTTCGCTCTGGATAGACCCCTCAGAATTCCATTGGTAGTATGACTATGTGTCTATGGAAGTCCGAATCAGGGTAGGTGTATTTGGTCTTAACCTGAGACTTACACCGCTAATACTTGCGACAATCAATATACTTTGGTTTTTGTCGTCCAGGGCTTTAACAGGTTCTGTGTACGCCTCTTCTGGGTATATTGAGAATTGTAGTGTATTGGGTGTGATGTCGAGATGGAAGTATCACTCCAGTAATAGTGGAGATGATGACCACGTAGGATACGGAACTTGTTCTCTTATGTACTGCAGTCATCGGGATAATATGACTAGGTCATGATTATCCTATTATAGAGACTAGTTACCAGAGATCCGATATGTGCTTCGTACGGGGCAAACACATTTCCAGCCCCAAGCCTTGCACGTGACATCTGATACTGGATCGAAATACGTAATACTACGTATACTACGCCTAATATAGATCACATATTCCTGTAAGGATATTTCTGGAGAATTGGGTAGGCATGGCGCTTTGCTAGAAGCCAACCTTGTCTTGTAAATCGGTAAAAACGTAGTACTAAGTACGTACATGTTCGGATAGTCCGACATCCGGATTTACTGCCAAAATATCCGAGGATCTCATGGGTCGCTTCCTGAATATTCACCGATGACGTATGACTCGTACTTTATTAATCTGGGATTAATTAGTAGAGAGAGAGAATTAATCTGGGATTAATTACAGAGATATTTTATCTGGGATAAAATATTAATAAATAGAGATAGCGATTAATTTGGAATTAATCGATAAAATAATATATTCGATATATTATACGAAATTGGATTTCGACGCAGAATTGAAATTAGATTTTAATTCGGGCGAACGAGTTAATTTAGAATTAATTCATTTGCGACGTGAATAGTGATTTTGCTAGGCATAATTATTTAATTACGTCGCAACGGAAAATTCGTTAATTTGGAATTAGCGAACACGAGCCCAGGAGTGTTTGCGGGTGCACTCGCATTGTGAATTTAAGCGTGGCCCACAAGTCACATCAAGCGTCAAATCATTAGTCACATAAAGCGTCAAATCACATGTCACTTTGAGTGATGTGACAATTTGTCACTTGATTGATTGATGGAAGTGGTTGATGTTAGACAGTAATGACCCATAGCGTCACTATTTTGTAAATGATATTGTATTATTGTACAAAATTAACTATGTAGTAATGAAATTGCCTTTTACCGTTTTGTAATTTAATTACTTTGATATATAAATGGTAAAAGTCCCTATGATTAGTTCCGGATTGTGATGATATGAGACAGTATCAATCCATAAAGGTTTAATCATTAAATATCCCTAGTCGTAGTATTATCGAGATTGGACATCGATAATGCGGAATAGACTAGTACTGCACTTGTGCATGTTGTGAGGGCACAACGGCATAGTTCTCATATATTTAAGTATTGGATACTTATGCAAGTGCGGTAGGAGGTTGTGTTTTAACCGATAGTACGGAAAACAGCTTCGCTCTGGATAGACCCCGCGGAGTCCCATTGGTAGTATGTCTGCGTGTCTATGGGAGTCCGCTTCAGGGTAGGTGCATATGATCTTAACCTGAGATTTGCATCGCTAGTACTTACGACAATCGGTAAAATTTAGGTTTGGTGGTCCAGGGCTTTAACGAGTTCTGTGTATACCTCTTCTGGGTTTATCGAGAATCGTAGTGTACTGGGTGTGATGTCAAGATGGAAGTATCACTTCAGACATATGGAGATGATGATCGCGAGGGATACAGAACTAGTACTCTATAATGGTTGCAACCATCGGGATAATATGACTAGGTCAGGATTATCCGATTCAAAGAGACTGGTTGCTTGATGTCCGATATGTGTATCGTACGGGGCAGACACATATCCAGCCCCAGGCCTTACATGTGATCATCCGATACTGGTTTGATATACACTATACTACGGTATACTACGCCTGTTATAGATCTAATATTCCAGTAAGAATATTTCTAGAGAATTGGGTAGGCATGGCGTTTTGCTAGAAGCTAACCTTGTCTTGTAAATCGGTAAAAACGTAGTACTTGGTACGTACGTGTTCGAATAGTTCGACAACCGGATTTACTGCCAACATATCTAGAGGTCTCTTGGGTCGCTTCCCGAAGATTCACCGATGACGTATGATTCAAACTTGATTAATCTTGGATTAATTACGGAGAGACTTTATCTTGGATAAAGTACTATAAAAGAGAGAGAACGATTAATTTAGAATTAATCGTAAAATTATTATATTCGATATAATAATCGGAATTCGATTTCGACGCGAAATTGAAATTAGATTTTAATTCGGGCAAACGAGTTAATTTAGAATTAATTCGTTAGCGACGTAAATAATAATTTCGCTAGGCGCAATTATTTATTTAAATTCGATTTAATTAACGTCGCGACGTAAGCTCGGTATTTCGGAAATATCGAACCCGAACGCGTGAGTGCACGTGGGCCCACTTTCATTTGGAAACGTGTGGGGCCCACATGACACTTGTCATTATTTGCATTATTTAATCAAGATGTATTGCATGAAGATAGTGTACAAAGCACTCAAGGGTATTGCATGGAAATTGAGTGTTAGACACTCTAAGTCTTTGCATGGATTGTGTCATAAGTATATTATTATTTAATATAATTATGACATAAATATAAATTGATTTTTGAGACAAAAATCACTCCCTCCTCTCCCTCTCTAATTACCGAAACAGTGAGCTCTCAAAGCTCTCTCCATTTCTTCATTTGTTTTGTGGCAAGACAAGAAGAAAGTGTGCTTGTTTGGAACTCTAACACACAACTTTGGCTAGCAACATCAAGGGATCATACAAGGTGTTATGGGAAACTCATCTTAGAGCTTGGAAGGATCAATTAAAGCTTGGAGCTTCTCTTTACTGCTTGGCCGAATCCTCCACTGCACAAAGGAGCAACATTTGTTTCATCCATTGCATCCACATTCCGTTTTTGTGAGTATTGTTTCCGCCATTACTTCAATATAGTTCATTCTTATATATATTTTGCTTGTTTTTGATCTTGGGGACATGGTTATTAGATTTCCAACAGTTGAGGCTTTATTGCCTTTGACTTTTTGAAATTTAAAAATGGTATATGTTTAATTGTTTTTGGAAAATCAATTAATATATACATAATACAATTTCTTTTCTCTCTCCTTCATCTTTAACGGTTTTGGAGCCCTTTCTTCCTCCTCTCCCTCTCTCGATTTTGAACCAATTCTTCTTCTCCATTGTTTGGCAAGGCCAAAAAGAACAAGGATGAAGATGGTGATTTTTGTGGCAAAAATCATCAAGAGCTAGCAATCAAAAGAGTATATACAAAGGTGATAGGGAACTAATTTCATGAGCATGGAATCATCAAACCAAGCTTGGAATTTGAAGATTCATCCATGGAAGACAACTTGAAGATGGCCGAAAATGATAGAGCCCAAAAGAGGACCATTGTCGTGAGCTTCTTCTACCTTGGAGGAAAAGATTTTCTTCGTCTCATCCAATCCGATCAATGTAAGTATGATTCTGCCATACTTCTTGATGTATTCACATGTATTTTCATTGCTTAATATGATCTTAGGATGCTTAGATTATTCCAACATGCGGGCCCACTCGCATTTCGAATTCAAGTGCGGCCCATAAGTCACATCAAGTGTCACATCATTAGTCATTCAAGTGATAGATGTCTTGTCACTTTGAGTGATGTGATGTAAGTCACTTGTGATTGATGAGGGTGGTTGAAAGGCTTTAATTGCCTTATACCTTTTTACAAAAGAGAGAATTGGTATTTGTTTTTTGAAAATAAAATACCATATACACACTACAACTTCTTCTCTCTCTCACTCTCTCAATATTCGGCCAAGGGTCAATCTTTCTCTCCCAATTTTTCTTCTAAAAGCCGTGAGCACCAAGGAGAAAAATAAAAGGATTTGTTGCAAATCTTCAAGAGTGCTAGCACACCAAGGGGATTCATGAGCATGGAATCCATTGACAAAGCTTGGAGCTTGGAGATCATTTCCATGGAGGTTGACCGAAAGACAAGGAGCACAAAATGGGCTATTGCCGAGAGCTTCAAGGATGAAGACATTTTTGTGTTCATCGCATCGCAAATCTGTTCATTGTAAGTATGATTCCGCCATACTTCTTTATTGTATTCACATTGATTTCATTGCTTGAATGATCTTGGGACTATAATAGAAACCAAACACATATGCCTATTGTATATCAAGTGTATTCTTTTATGGATGGGTACGCAGGATATAACAAAATCTACATCGCCGAAAATGATATCCATAAAACAGCTTTCAGATGCCCAGGGTCTTTAGGATGTTATGAGTGGGTGGTAATGCCATTCGGCCTAAAAAAACGCCGGGGCCACTTACTAACGGGCCATGAATCTAATTTTCCATGACATGATCAGTAATTTTGTAGAGGTTTATGTAGACAACATAGTGGTAAAGTCTATGACCGTGGATGAGCATTTTAACCACTTCACTATGGCTTTTGAACGAATGAGGAAATTCAAATTAAAGTTAAATCCTGCCAAGCGTGCTTTCTGGGTTTGTGCAGGAAATTTCTTGGGCTTTCTAGTCCACCAGCGGGGAATTTAGATCGATGCCAATAAATCTCGGGCAATTACTGATGCCAAACCACCCCATAACAAAAAAGAGCTGCAAAGATTCCTAGGGCAAGTTAATTTCTTAAGAAGGTTTATTTTTAATTGTGCAGGAAAAACTAAAGTTTTCTTGTCCCTGCTAAGGCTAAAGGAAAATGACGAATTCATCTAGACCGAAGAACATCAAAAGGCCTTCGAGAACCTAAAGAATTATTTATCACAGACGCCGGTGATGGTATCCCTTGTGCCAGGACGGCCAATGAAGCTTTACATATTCGCTGAAGAGCAATCCATAGCTGGGATGATCGCACAGAACGACAATACGGATGTTGAAAGAGCCATTTATTATATCAGCAGACAATTGTTGAAATATGAATGTAATTATTCT
Organism: Zanthoxylum bungeanum; assembly: GCA_019454045.1. NCBI lineage: Eukaryota > Viridiplantae > Streptophyta > Magnoliopsida > Sapindales > Rutaceae > Zanthoxylum > Zanthoxylum bungeanum. The sequence goes on from SKCR01038670.1 coordinate 32,744, forward strand.
CCAATGGAGAAGTTATGTTTGGCATTGTATTTCACATGTAATAAATTAAGCTCCTACCTTAGGCCGACCACTGTGTATTTAATTACAAAAATTAATATATTAAGGTACATGTTTTCTCGTCCCATTTTGCATAAAAGAGTTGGGTTTTGGTCTCTATCATTGTCAGAATTCGACATACGACATGAACCCCAAAATGCCATAAAAAATCAGGCCCTTATGGATTTCTTAGCTGATCACCCGTGTTTAAGCACCACTAAAGAAATGGAAATGGAAATAGACGAGTGTAGTTTAAAGCCATGGATGATGTATTTCGATGGATATAGCACATTAAAAGGAGCAGGAATGGAAATAGTCTTGGTCAGTCCTTTGGGAGAACCATTCCGTTTCATAATCAAGTTGGACGAATGTTGCACCAATAATCAGGCCGAATACGAGGCTTTGATATTTGGGTTGGAAATACTCCTTAATATGAGAGTGACAAATGTGTCCGTTAAGAGGGATTCGCAACTAGTGATCCAACAGGTGACGCGAGCCTTTAAGTGTTAGAGTCCATCAGTCATGGCACTGTCAGATATAGCCAAAAAGCTGCTAGATCAATTTGACTTCGTAGAGTTGGAGCACGTCCCAAGGGAGAAGGATGAGATGGCCAATGAATTGGCCCAAGCAGCCTCAAGGTATAAACAAACGAGCATAGATGGCATAAATAGGAGAGAGGAGGCAAAACAAGCCCTGATAAGGCGAAAGAACGTAATGGATGTCATGGCCGCTGAAATCCAAAATGAGGACGATTGGAGAAAAGAGATCAAAGAATTATTAAAGCAACCAGAAAATGGGAAAGACCGAAAGCTAAAGCTAAAAGCCTTGAACTATGGGGTGTCAGAAGATGTATTATACAAAAAATGCCAAGATGGTTTGTTATTAAAATGTGTAGGGCCATCGGAATCCAAGACTATTATGGCCGAAATACATGAAGGGGTCTATGGGGCTCACCAGGCCGGGATAAAGATGAGATGGTTGTTCATGAGGAGTAGATATTATTGGCCAAAAATGGGAGAATCATGCGTACTGTATGCAAATGGATGCATTGTTTGTCAGAAGCATGGGCCCATTCAAAGAGCACCAGCGACCGAAATGGTCCTTGTTATTACTACTCACGTCGCTAACGAATTAATTCTAAATTAACTCGTTCGCCCGAATTAAAATCTAATTTTAATTCCGCGTCGAAATCCAATTTCGTATAATATATCGAATATATTATTTTATCGATTAATTCCAAATTAATCGTTCTCTCTCTTTTAATAATATTTTATCCCAAATAAAATATCTCCGTAATTAATCCCAGATTAATTCTCTCTCTCTCTTATAATTAATCCCAGATTAATAAAGTGCGAGTCATACGTCATCGGTGAATCTTCGGGAAGTGACCCATGAGATCCCCGAATATGTTGGCAGTAAATCCGGTCGTCGGACTATCCGAACACGTACGTACCTAGTACTACGTTTTTATCGATTTACAAGACATGGTTGGCTTCTAGCAAAGCACCGTGCCTACCCAATTCTCCAGAAATATTCTTAAAGGAATATGTGATCTATATCAGGCGTAATATACGTAGTATTGTGTTTTACGATCCTGTATCGGATGTCACGTACTAGGCCTGGGGCTGGAATTGTGTTTGCCCCGTACGAAGCACATATCAGATCTCTGGTAACTAGTCTCTATAATCGGATAATCATGACCTAGTCATATTATCCCGATGACTGCAGTACATAAAGAGCACCAGTTCCGTATCCTACGTGATCATCATCTCCACTATGACTGGAGTGATACTTCCGTCTTGACATCACACCCAATACACTACTATTTTCAATATACCCAGAAGAGGCGTACACAGAACCTGTTAAAGCCCTGGACGACCAAAACTAAAGTATATTGTGTTGGACAATTATGACCCAGAGCGTCACTATTTGTACAGATCATGGTGTTGTTGTACAAATTAACTATGTGACAAGGAGATTGCACTCTTGTCATTTGTGATTAGATCACCTAGATGTATAAATGATAGGAGGTCCTTATGATTATTTCCTAGATTGAGATGATATGAGACATTATCAATCCACGAAGGATTAATCATTAAATATCCCTAGTCGTAGTATTATCGAGACTGGACATCGATAATGCAGAATAGACTAGTATTACACTTGCGTGTTATGTGAGATCATAACGGCATAGTTCTCATATATTTGGGTATAGGATACTCATGCAAGTGTAATAGGAGGTTGTGTTTTACCGATGGTACGAAAAACAGCTTCGCTCTGGATAGACCCCTCGGAATTCCATTGGTGGTATGACTATGTGTCTATGGAAGTCCGAAATCAGGGTAGGTGTATTTGGTCTTAACCTGAGACTTGCATCGCTAATACTTGCGACAATCGGTATGCTTTAGTTTTGGTCGTCCAAGGCTTTAACAGCATCTGTGTACGCCTCTGCTGGGTATATCGAGAATCGTAGTGTATTGGGTGTGATGTCAAGACGGAAGTATCACTCCAGTCATAGTGGAGATGATGTCACGTAGGATACGGTACTAGTGCTCTTAAGTACTGCAGTCATCGTGATATTATGACTAGGTCATGTATATCTGATAATAGAGACTAGTTACCAGACATCCGACATGTGCTTCGTACGGGACAGACACATTCCAGCCCCAGGCCTAACATGTGACAATCTGATACTGGATCGCAATATGCAATACTACGTATACTACGCCTGACATAGATTATATATTCCAGTAAGAATATTTCTGGAGAATTGGGTAGGCACGGTGCTTTGTTAGAAGCCAACCATGTCTTGTAAATCGGTAAGCACGTGGTACGAGGTACGCACGTATTCGGATAATCCGATGACCGTATTTACTGCCAACATATCCAGGGATCTCTTGGGTCGTTTCCCAAAGATTCACCGATGACAGTTGATTTAAATTAGAATTAATCTGGGATTAATTAAGAGAGAGAATTAATCTGGGATTAATTAAGATGGAGAATTAATCTGGGATTAATTGAGGTATTATTTAATCTGGGATTAAATGTGTTCGGAAGAGAGAGAACGCGATTAATTTGGAATTAATCGGTAGAATAAATTTAAAAGTTAAATTTGATTTTTCTATTTAATTTATTCGTATGGGCTAAAATTAATATATCGGATATATTAATTTGAATTGGATTTCATTACGAAATTAAAGTCGGACTTTAATATGAACGAACGAATTAATTTAGAATTAATTCGTAGACGACATTCGTAATATATTTGCGAGGCATCGTTATTTAATTAAACTAGATTTAATTATTTTTAGCGATGAGAATTCGTTTAATCGGATTAAACGGATCCGAGCAGCGGCAAATGTTCGTAGAGACATTTGAATTTTGAATTCAAATGTGGGGCCCACTTTAAATGTGGTAGTTGGGAAGTGGTTGGCATTTATGCCATACCATCCACTTTCCAACCACCTTGGAATGGTTTTGGCAAAACCATTTACCCAACCACCTTGTTTAGGTGAAAAGGGTAAAAGTGATTTTACCAAAAACCTTCTCCCTCTCTCATTTGTGTATGCATCACACTTGACACATTTTGAACAAAATGGAAACCCTAATACCCTCTACAATGGGCGTGAGCCTCATCCTCTCTACACTTTGATTTTGTGGCAAAATCAAGTTAGCTAGCACTTGGAGAAATCAACTAAGGTGATAGGGAAACAACCTCAAAGCTTGGAATCAACAAATGAAGCATCTTGGATCTTGGATCTTCTTCTCAAAATGTTTAAAAGCTCAAATCCATTCAATGTAATAAATTCCGCAACTTATTTTGAATTTATGAACATGTTTTCATGCTTATTAGATCCTTGGCATGTTCTAGGAACACTAACAATGGTATCAAGAGACAATTTTAAGCATGAAAATTTTAGGGTTCATGAGACTAAAATTTGGGGCTTTTATGTTTTGAGCATGATTCTTTCAAATTGATGCTTTGAGCATGCTTAGATTATGTTAACTTAGAGTTGTGCATGATTAGATTTGAGAAAATTTGATTGGATCAAAAATTTTAATTTCCCTTAGTGTGGCCGAAACTCACTGTAATGGACTGCATGTTTTTTAATTTTTTGTAACATGAAATGATGTGTTTAAATGCATGTTTAAATATTGATTGTTGGTTTGATTGGATTGGAATCAAAGTCAATATGTTTATGTTAAAATCAAAGAGAATGTTGAGCATGAAATGATGAATTTAGGATTCAATTTGTGTTGAGCATGAAATGATGTGTTTTGGCTTCAATTAGTGTTAAGCATGAATTGATGGATTAAGCATGATTAATTAAGTTAATTGGTATTTTGGAAATATTGAGTTTAATTAATTAATCATGGCTAATACACTTTAATTAAAGTAATTGTGATATTTGGAATATTATAATTATGTTAATAAGCCTTTAATTATGAATTGGGCTAAAAGTGTGTATTTGAGCTTAATGGGCTTGTTTTGACTAAGTTTGGTTTTGGACTTTTGGATTGGATCCAATTGGGCCCAAAACCAATTCCATAAGGTCCAAATACATCACTTGGCCCTTTAAAGAATTTAATTGGGCCTAATGGGCCTAAATTAATTTGTAGGCAATAGGGTGATTCCTATTGGGCCTTGGCATTTTGGGTTTGACCCATTATGGCCAAAGCCCATGCCTTAAGAATTAATTAAAAGTCCATTGGACTTTAATTGAAATGACATTGGATGTTATTGGGCCTTTGAGACCCATTAAGATTGGATTTGGAATCCAAGTCTTTAAGGCTTATAAGTAAGTGTAAATATTTAATTTGGAATTAAATTGGAATTAGTATTGAATACAAATAAATTGGATTTAAAGTTGTAGTTCAATATAATTCAAGAATACTTACTTTGAGTATTTATTCTTAAACGAGTTTGACTCACGCAAATCAAATCATTGTATGAACATTATATGGTCATTAATTCAAAGATTAATTAATTGGATTTGATTGATTGAATAACATGATTTGTATGAATACATGAATGTGTTGTATGAATAATGTATATCGGATGGATATTAGAAGGACGAGGGCAATTTTGGAAATTGTAATAAATTTAGAATTTATTTAAATTGGACCTACGTGTCCAGCCTTTTATCTCCTCTCTCATTGTATTTCTCTTCTCACCTATTCCCCTCAATGTAAATGAGGTTTCTTTATTGTATTATGTAATTGGGTAGAAGTTAGAATTGTTCTAGCCGGGGAGAGGAAATGGAGTGATTTGTTCTAGGAACAATTTGTGAGATATCCATCCGCATATCATTATTAATTTATTTATTTATACGCGCTTTATTATGTATTTAGAATGCATGTTTAAGGGTGTATGATGATGAGACCTTAACAAAGATAATCAATTGGTTGCCAATTTGCACGCAAAAAACCCTCAAAACATATTAAGCGCTTTTCCTTCTGTTGAGTGATTCTTACTCAAGATCCAAAGTTGTCATTGGTTTGTTGGCCAAAGTCAAGACCTTTGTCAATTGCGGATGTGTTTGAATCATGAGAGTTTTGTTCCATATCGGTGTCTTGTCCAAGTCGTGATTTGTTGGCCAAAGTCAAGATCACTTCTTGTCCATCGACATTGATTACGAAGCTTTCCATGTCAATGGGTTCCGCTTAACTGGGATCATTAAGTTTGTTGTGCCAAAGCCAAGGCTTAGTTGATTCAGAGAAAAAGGTTAGGTAATATATTCGATATATTGGCATATATAAGATATATGTTTCGGACTTGGATGTCCACCTACTGGATCTAGGAATTGGATAGATCCAATTGATCTTAGAGATCTACCTAGTTAAGTATCATACAATTTGTTGGCCAAAGTCAAGATTGTGTGTTATTTAACGGGATCCTAGCCCACTAGGAACATGGTTTCCCGAGTACTCGACAGAGGGTTAAGGCTCCAGAAAAATAGTGGGAGGCAAGAATTAAATTTGCAATATTCGTTTAGATACTTGCCATACGCGCTCAATCAAATATCATTCGTCAAATAAATGTTAGTTGGACTAATATCTAATAGTTGTTTTAATTTAACAGTTAGACTGTATTCAAACTACTTCATTTATAGTTGATTATATAATTGGATTATAGTAATCAATATATATTTTAATTTTACCCTTCAATTATAGTTGATTATATAATTGGATTATAGTAATCAATATATTTGGATTTTACCAATCATTTATAATGATTATATAATTGGATTATAGTAATCAATATATATTTGATTTTAACCAATAAAATTGTAATAAGTTATATAGTTAGACTATAGTAATCATTACATTAGATTGTACCTGAAATCATTGATTAAATAGTTGGACTATTAGAATCAAGATTAAATTGAAAGATTAGTGTTTGAAACATTATCCTAGAGAAAATGTGTTTAGACGACTTTAATTTTCAAATTGGGAATAAATTTCAGGATAGTCCTGAAACTAAGAAGTTACTTTATTTGATAAAAAACATCTTAGGCCTACGCCCGGAGTTAAGCAAATAGTAGAGCATGATCTTTGGAAGATTCATGTGATGATAACTTTAATGCTTAATCCATTATGCTTGGCATAATGACTCCTTAATTTCTTAATCAGAAGTAGGATTAGATCCTTAAAGTATGATAATGAAATTGAAGGATCTTCATAGATCTATTCTTAGATCTTAGAAGTATTGAATTGCAATAAACAACTCTTGGAGAGTTAATGACTATTCTCAAGGAGACCAAAGTCAAAGTTTGCAATAAGGCAAGAAGAGCAATGCGCACCTACTTCGATATTCTAGAAGGCCAAGGCTTGGCCATAGACTTCTGGAATATGAAAAGGGCAAAGGCAAAATCATTATAATCTTCTATGAAGATAAATGACATATCCCAAGATGTCTGCCTAACTTGTGGCAAACGGGGTCATTGAAGCATGACTGCCGTATGGACAAAGCAGACATGAAGGAATAGAAGACAGGACAAGGTTCTGACTTCAAATATGTTTGTCATAAATATGTTCACTACTAGTATTAAATTGGATTTTAGATACTTAGTGTGATACATAAATATACATTGATGTGCAGAATCTGCTATGAGCAGGATACTGACTTCATGCAAATCAGAAACGGAACGAAGTCGCTGTTTCAACCGTAGATACCTAAGTTAGGAACTACCATTTTGGGTGTGTACTTAAATTAGGAAAACTGTTATAATGTAACTAGTTTGACTAGAAATATTATCTCTATATCGAGTATAACTCGTTGCGAGTATACCTTATATTCTAGAACACTAAAGTGTTTTATTATATAAAGATGATTGTGGGAACACAGAACCTGGGCGACGCCGTTCCTAGGCTCGCGACCTAGTTGGGAAGTACTAAATAACATGGAGTCGCCACCCGGTGTGAACCGGGACAAAGATTAAAGGCCGCACTCACCCCTCGCAAGGGAAAACCTCAAACCGTTGGGTTCGGAATGGTACCTTACTCATGTCACTTGTAATGAAAGGATTTATGTAATAATTTAATCAAGCTTAAGTAACACTTATTTCCAAGAGTATCATGCTTCTAAATTCTCATATGCAAAATAAAACTTATGTACACATTTCACATATATCTCACATTTAAAATTGCATGCTTAACATATATCAAAATAGCAACGAACATACAACTTCATTTGCATATCACATTCAGGAAAACACAAGCACACATATTAACCATACAAGCACACATATGGGGCACTTTTCCAAGCGGTACGTGGAATTGTATCCCAAGTACAGACCGCACTACCGTCCATTCGGAATCGGCTACGGAATTTACGTCTGGGTTTCCATCCGATATACCGCAAGAAATAATACTCAAATGTTATCATGACATAAGCATATGAATTGTAATACATTAACATATTTGCATTTATACATGTGGAGATAGCTACTAGGAAAACTATGCATGAAATCTAATGAAGAGGACTCAGTTCAGTGGGTGCGCGTTCGTGTAGCGTTCGTAAACGCGTTCGAACGGTAAACAGAAGGTTCGCGTTCGTATGGCGTTTGATAACGCGTTCGAACAGAAATGAAACAGAATGCTCTCGTTCGTATGGCGTTTGTTAACGCGTTCGAACAGAAATGAAACAGAATGCTCTCGTTCGTATGACGTTTGATAACGCGTTCGAACAGAAATGAAACAGAATGCTCTCGTTCGTATGGCGTTCGTGAACGCGTTCGAACATAAATAAGACTTGATGCATGACAAGGCAAAATACATGTGCGTTCGAGTTGCGTTTGTAAACGTGTTCGAACGGGAACAGACCTGATGCATGAAATGGGATGCAATACATAAACGACAAATAAATGGGCGCGGTGAAGTACTGCCGTAAAGGTGGCCTTTTGGGGCTCTTGATCTCTCAAAGAGAGGACCTTTAGACCAACATACTAAGCCCATGCGCTCGACCGAATCATGCATACAAAGAATTAAAAGCAATGATATTAAACATAGTGTGCCCGATTGAACGTATCTTGTATCTAACCGAGCACACATCAACCGGCGCGGCAAAGCATCGTGGTAAAGGGCTTTAGCCCCTCCCCATAGGGGATCTCACATCGTACTTACTAAACCCATGCGCTCGGTTGAATCATGCATACGAAAATAAAGACAATCATATCAAACTAGGTATGCTCAATTGAACGTATCTCGCATTCAACCGAACACACATCAATCGGTGCGGCAAAGCATTGTGGTGAATGATTTTAACCCCTCCAATTAGGGAACCTTTCATCGCACTTACTAAGCCCATGCACTCGATCGTATCATACGGGGATAAGCAACATACATAATTTAAATAACGAAAAATAAATAAACCAAAGCAACACAAAACAAGAGAAGGTGCCGTTTACTCAAGTGGTACGTGGAGTTGTGTCCCAAGTACAGACCGCACTACCGTCCATTCGGATTCGGCTACGGAATTTACGTCTGGGTTTCCATCCTATATACCACAAGAGACGACACTCTTCCATTCATCCAATACCCACAACATACATCATACACACAACGAATGCCACAAATACAGAAAATATAATCAAAATAAATGACCAGAAATTAAATAAGAATAAGTGTGAAAGATACCCTCAGGTCTAACCTTTAAAGCTGTCTCTCGGACTCGCGTTTCACGAAAATCGGAAGGGGGTAAAGCTCCGCAACTTTTCTGGTTCACTGGTTTGCCTCTTCCTTCGCTGTCAGGCCGCTCAAGCTACTGTTCCGACTCCGTTTTACTGCTGTTTCCTTGTGGTTTTGCTGCCGTTTCCTCTGTGTCCTCTGCTTACTGTTTGTGGACTGTTTTGGTGTTCTTGATGGACTGTTCTGTGTGTTCTTTCAAGGATTATAAGTGTATTTATGTTACTGTTTTAAGGGATTGTTTTTATGTTTCTATTTTAAGGCTTTAAGTGTGGATTTTTTTTTGTGTTTTTTAAGAGTTAAATGTGCAGTTTTTTTTTATTCGCTGGTTTGGGGTATTTTAGGGACTGTTTTGGGAGTGATTTAGGCTGCTGTGTTTGTGTGATTTTCGGTGAATGTATGGAGGTTTAGAGGGGCTGATTTTCGGTGGTGGTTAGGGGTTGTTTTGGTGCTTGTAGTTTCGGTGATGTGAGGGTGGTTACTTGTGGTGGATTCGGCTATGGAGGAGATGGTTGGGGCTCTTTTGTTCTCTTTTTGTGTATATGTCAAGTGTTTTTCTTTGTCTTAGGTGTGCATTAGAGAGTCTAGAGAAAAAGTGGCTAGGTTAGTGCATGTTTATATAGAAGAGAGCTAGGGGTTGCCCTTGTCTCACAAGGAAAGGATTTTGGTATTCAATTAGGATTTCCAAGAAAGGCATACACAAGATTGAGGGGGGACAAAATATTTTAAATTAGGAAGTTGTAATATTTAATTTGTGTTGGTTTAGGATACAATATTTTAGATTGGTAATTATCTTATTAGATTAGGAAGTCAAATATATGATTGGCTTTAATTGGTTAGGATTGATTTTAATTAGGCATATCTTCTTTTTAGTTTTAGTATATAATATATTCAAATATTTAAATTAGGCATGATTTTAGTTTAAGTTAGGTAAATATTTTATTTAATTGGTAAATGGTTTAAATATTTTATTTAATGTTTAATATTTAAATTAATATTTATTTATTTAATTTGGGATGTGTTTTATAGGCTTTGGGGAGCTAAATGGGCTGGGTGTGAGGCTAGCAGCAAAACCAGAATTACCGACACCGTTCGAACGCGCTTCCTTGAACGCGACACGAACACCCGCAATCTGTTTTCCGTTCGAACGAAGTAGCGAAGCAGCAGCACTAACGAAGACAGTGAGCTTGTTTATTCTGAATTTCCCCTTCCGATATCTGTTTCCTGCGGCTTTCGTGACTCAAAAGGTAGTGCCTCCAAATGAGGCTCATCATCGGATTTCACATGCGAAAATGCAATGCCTACAATGGGTTGAGATAAACACATTAGATGTGAATAACAGTATTTATATTTTGAATTAATAAATCTCAAACATATAAAATGACAACAAGTAGCTCAAACTGATTTGATCAGATGAACTTATTTGTGGCAGTGCTGTCTGGGACACATTAAACAAGACTCGTATATCCACACTTTTGAAGAGTGGATACTTGGACGGATTTGATTCCATTCAAATGATGTCTACGAATCTAGTTTATTAGGTAAAATACCTAAAAACCTTTACTTGGTAAAAGTGTAAGTTCCACCACCGATCTATTAGCCCTTGTTCAATAGTGACGTAAGTGGGCCCATGTCTAGCTAGGCTAGAGGTGGATATGAATATTTCGTGACCTTTGAAGAACACAAATCGGAAACTTTGGGAGTTTCGACACGAAATAGACGAACAGATCGGATAAAGTATTAAAACATCACGGTTTGACCATGATGAAAATACTTAAGCAATAAGTTTCTCATATACTTGAAAGAGTATAGTATTCTTTCAATGAGGACTCCTCCCGGAACACGTCAGTTTGACGGTGTGTCCGAACGGAGAAACCGAATTTTGTTGGACATGATAAGGTTAATCATGAGTCGCTCTGAGCTAACCATTTTCCTTCAAAATGGGATAAGCATTAACAGTGCAATACTTATTTTGAATAAGGTTCCATAAAAATCTGTTTGACAAATTTCATATTAGATATGAACAGGAAAGAAACTGGGCTTTCTCACTCCTGATGATTTGGGAATGCTAGGCATACGTTTGGATGATACCAAACTAGAACCCAAATTGGATAAGTGCCTAATGTAATTGGTTATCCTAAAAAACCAAAGTATAATACTTATACAACTCACTAGAGAACAATGTAATTGTTGCTCACCATGCGGTTTTCCTAAGAGGAATACCGATATGCAGTGGTAAGTGGGAGGATAGTAAAACTCGATGAAAAATTGGAGTTATACTGTTCAAGGAACCAAGTCCTTAATGGAACACATATAGTTCATCAAGGATGTAACTATACCAATAATCTTCGAATACACAAGAACCGCGTAGATCGGAGAGAGTCAGAAAACAACCTGGGGTATGGGTTTCTGATCTCACCTCATAAAGATGTCAATCTATTGAGCAATACGAACTGACTATATGTGAGGAAGTGATACAAGGTATCGACTCCCTATTATGGCAAAGTGCCATGAGTCCGAAATGTTTTCCATGTATATCAACTATGTTTGGACACTAGTTATTATACCGCAAGGCATTATGCCTATTGGTACTATATAAGTCTTCAAAGAAGACATACATGGAAGGCAACATACCAACGTACTAAGCTAGGCTTGTAGCGAAAATATATCATAATCAACATTATGTTGATTACAACGAAATCTTTTACCTGTTGCCACGTTAAATCCATTTGGATAATGCTTGCTGATGCTGCATGCTTCATTTACGAAATATGGCAGCTGAACCGAAAAATCGCTTTCCTTCCAATGAAACCTTTTGGAGGATGTTTACAACATCCTGACGGTTTTTTCGTATCAAAACTATCAAACAAGGTTGCAGGTTATTCGATCCATGTTTGGATTGAAGCAAGCATTAGGTTCTTGAATTATCGTTTCGATGTAATCATAATAGTTTATGATTTAATTCAAAACAAGAAATGATTCTTGTGTATATAAGGAGGTTAGTGGAGCGCACTGACATTGAATGTCCTAAATAATGATGATATGTCATTTCTTGGAATGATATTCGTATATTACAATCAGAGAAAGCTTGGCTTTCATGAAAATTCTCCGTAGAATTCTTGGGAGAAACAACCTTTATTCTAGGAATAAAGATCTACTGGGATAGATTTAAAGTTGTTAACACTCTCTGAGAACTCGTACATTGAAAAATGTACGTGACCTGATGTCTCATACGCTTTGAGCATATGGAGTCACAAACGGTCAATCCAAGTGATAGTCACTGGATTGATATTAAGAACATCCGTTAGTATCTTAAAGAACTAAGGATGATGTCTTAAAACTATGGAGAATGAGAACTTGAAGTGACTGGATCACTGCTGTAAGTTTTCTAACCGATAAAAAACATGGTACAATACAGTTTGAATAAAGGATTAGTGAGCTGGAAATCTTCCAAGCAAGATACTGTTACCGAATAAACAACAAATGCGGGTCATTGCTGCGACTGAGGCAGCAATAGAAGCTATATAGGTCATTAACAATCTAATTAGATTAGATATAGTTCTGTTAGCAGCTTGCTAGGCTACAACGCATACTAAAAATTAATGGTCTCATAAACGATCCAGATATATACTTCGACTATTCATCTGATTCGTTCAGATCATACATCGTGGCGATGTGATTGATCGGTAAATTGCATCAACGATAATCATACAAATCCGTTGACGAAAGCCTTTCCTCAGCAGTTTGAGCGACCGTAACATAGTTTTTTTTCGGGTGTAGAAACTCGAGTGACTGGCTATAGGCCAAGTGGAGATTGTTGACAATTATGAACCATAGCGTCACTATTTGTACATATCATGGTGTTGTTTTACAAATTAACTATGTACAAGGAGATTGCACTCTTGTCATTTGTGATTAGATCATCTAGATGTATAAATGATATGAGTGTTAGACATTACGACCCATAGCGTCACTGTTTTGTAAATGATATTGTATTATTGTACAAAATTAACTATGTGATAATGAAATTGCCTTTTGCCGTTTTGTAATTTATTTACTTTGATATATAAATGGCGAAAGTCCATATGATTAATTCCGTATTGAGATGATATGAGACAGTATCAATACATAAAGGTTTAAATCATTAAATATCCCTAGTCGGAGTATTATCGAGATCGGACATCGATAATGCGGAATAGACTAGTATTGCACTTGTGCATATGTGAGGGCACAACGGCATAGTTCTCATATATTTAAGTATAGGATACTTATGCAAGTGCGATAGGAGGTTGTGTTTTACCGATGGTACGGAAAACAGCTTCGCTCTGGATAGACCCCGCGGAATCCCATTGGTAGTATGTCTGCGTGTCTATGGGAGGCCGCATCAGGGTAGGTGTATATGGTCTTAACCTGAGACTTGCATCGCTAGTACTTGCGACAATAGGTAAACTTTGGTTTTGGTGGTTGGGGGACCTTAACTGGTTCTGTGTTCACCTCTTCTGGGTTTATCAGGAATCGTAGTGCACTGGGTGTGATGTCAAGATGGAAGTGTCACTTCAGACATATGGAGTTGATGATCACGCAGGATACAGAACTAGTGCTCTATAAAAGGTTGCAACCGTCGGGACAATATGACTAGGTCAGTATTGCCCGATTTAAAGAGACTAGTTGCTTGATGTCCGATATATGTTTCGTACGGGGCAGACACATTTCCAGCCCCAGGCCTAACATGTGATCGTCCGATACTGGATCGATGTACGCAATACTACGGTATACTACGCTTGATATAGATCTAATATTCCTATAAGAATATTTCTGGAGAATTGGGTAGGCATCGCGCTTTGCTAGAAGCCAACCTTGTCTTGTAAATCGGTAAAAACGTAGTACTAGGTACGTACGTGTTCGGATTATCCGACGCCGTATTTACTGCCAACATATCCGGAGATCTCTCGGGTCGCTTCCTGAAGATTCACCTATGATATTTGATTCGAACTTTATTAATCTTGGATTAATTACGGAGAAACTTTATCTTGGATAAAATGCCTTATTTGAGAGAGAACGATTAATTTGGAATTAATCGATAAAATAATATATTCGATATATTAAACGAAATTAGATTTCGACGCGGAATTAAAATCGGATTTTAATTCGGGCAAACGAATTAATTTAGAATTAATTCGTTAGCGACGTGAATAGTGATTTCGCTAGGCATAATTATTTAATTTACGTCGCGACGGAAATTCGTTAATTCGGAATTAGCGAAACCGAGCCCAAAATGTTTTGCGGACACATTCGTATTTTGAAACGAGTGGGGCCCGCAAGTCACATCGCGAAGTCACATCACTTGACATGACTTGTGATAGAAGTCACAAGTCACTTTAATAAAGTGACATCTAGTCACTATTCATGATGGAAGTGGTGGAGCCAATTAAATGCCTTTGGAGGGAAATTTGAGTTTGACTTTTTGGAAAGCCATATACCAAAAATTTGGTATTAGATTTCATTATTTCTTTAGAAAGAAATTGAAAAACCAAAAGCTCTCCTCTCTCTCTCTCTTCTCATGCCGAATCTTCACTAAGGCAAAGGAAGAAATTTTTTCTTCATTTTCCTCTTTTGCTAGCACATCTTGGAATCAAAGGAGGTGATAGGGAAACCACCTTGGAGCTTGGAATACAAAAGCTTGGAGCTTTCAACTCTTTTCTCCTCTTGGCCGAAACTTCAAGGATCTTGGAGCTTCAACCTTTGTTCATCTTTTCATCACAAAAGCTTTGTAAGTATGATTCCGCCATGCTTCAAGTTTATTATATATATTCATTTGTTGTATTTCATATGCTTAATCTTTCCTTGGGACAAATAATAGAAACCAACAATGGTATCATTGAGCTATGTTTAAGCATGAAATACATTAGGTTAAAATTTGGGTAAAATTGATTGAAGCATGTTCTTGTGAAATTTGATGAATGAGTATGCTTACATGTATATAGAATGATTATATGGAATCAATTTTGAGAAAAATGCATTGGATGATTTTTCCCCAAAAATTTAACCTTGGCCGAATGGGTATGAACATTGGATGTGTTGGAATTTTTTGTGTACAAGATCATTGGATGACTTAAAACGTATACGGGACGTAGATTAGTGATTCAATCGGATTGAAAAACAAATCGACACAAAATTCTCACTTGGCCGAATACTAATGGACATGAAAATGGACTTGATTTTTGTTCAAATTAATGTTGGACATATGTTTTGAACAATAGATGATTAATAAATTAAATTGGTATTTTGAAATATTTGGTTTAATGTATTAATCTTGGTTTTACACTTTAATTAATTGAATTTTAAAATTTGGAATATTGAAATTTAAATTAATGGGCTTAATTGTAAAATTGGGCTTGTAATATTATATTTGGGGCATAATGGGCTTGGTTGGGCCAAGTAGATTTGGGCCAAAAGGATTGGATCCAATTTGGGCCTAAATCACTCCATTAAGTCCAAATGTAGTATAATGGGCTTTAAAGTTTAATTGGGCCTTATGGGCTTGAAATTGATTTTGTGGCATTTAAGGGTGATTCCTTATTTGGGCTTGGTAATTGGGTTTGACCCACATTGACCAAAGCCCAAGCCTTAATAAATCAATTGAAAGCCCATCGGACTTTAATTAAACAAACATTGGATGTTAGTTGGGCTTTGAGACCCAATTAGATTAGATTTAGAATCTAAGTCTTTAAAGCACATTAAAAGTGTAAACATTTAATTTGGAATTAAATAATTGAATTAGTATTGAATACGAATTAAATTAGATTTAATAAGTAGTTCGATATAATTCGCGAATTCGTACCTTATGTACTTATTCTCAAACGAGTTGGACTCGCGCAAAATCAAAACCGTTGTTTGAACATTGGATGATCACTTTAACAAAGACTAATTAATTGGATTAGATTGGTTGTAAAGCATGTCTTGTTTGAATATATATGTATGTGATGTATGAATAGTGTATATCGGATGGATATTAGAAGGGAAAGGGTAATTTTAGAAATTATTGTAAATTTAGAATTTATAAATTGGACCTGCGTGTCCAGCCTTATCTCTTTTATCTCTTTGTATTCTCTTCTCACCTAATTCCCCTCAATGCAAATGAGGTTTCTCTTATTGTATTATGTAATTGGGTAGAAGTAGAATAGTGCTAGCGGGGAGAGGAAAGGAGTGATTTGTTCTAGGAACAAGTTGTGTTATATATCCATCCGTATATCACTATTAATTTACTTTACGCGCTTTATGATGTTTTAGAAGCATGCTTAAGGGTGTATGTTGATGAGACCTAACAAAGATAATAAATTGGTTGCCAATTACGCAAAAATCCCTCAATCTATATTAAGCGATTATCCTTCCATTGAATGATTCTTGTTCAAGATCCAATTGGCATTGGTTTGTTGGCCAAAGTCAAGACCTTGTCAATTAGGATGTACTTGAATCATGAGAGTTTTGTTCCACATCGGTGTCTTGTCCAAGTTGTGATTTGTTGGCCAAAGTCAAGATCACTTCTTGTCCAACGACATTGATTACGAAACTATCCTTGTCAATGGGTCCCGCTTAACTGGAATCATTAGGTTTGTTGTGCCAAAGCCAAGGCCTAGATGATTCGGAGGATATGGTTAGAAAATGTATTAGATACATTGGCATACGCAATATGTTTAGGAGGACTTGGATGTCCACCTAACCGGATCTAGGAATTGGATTGGATCCAATTGATCTGTGAGATCTACCTAGTTAAATAGCATACAGCTTGTTGGCCAAAGTCAAGGTTGTGTGTTATTTAACGGGATCCTAGCCCACTAGGAAATAGGATTTCCCGAGTTCTCAACAGAGGGTTAGAGACTTGATGAAAATAGTGGGAGGCTAGTATGTGAATTTGCAATTTCATTCAGATACTTTGCCTTACGCGTTCTTCAAAATTATTTCGTCTATTTATTATAATTAGTTGGACTAATACATTGTTATTTTTTTGTAACAGTTTGACTGTACCCATTTTATCGTTAACTAGATAGTTGGACTATCGTAGTTGAGATGGCAGGCAAAGGAAATGTCCGAGACATCATCATGGGTGACAATGTCTTTAAGGGCACAAACTTCGCTGACTGGGAAATGAACCTGAGGATAGTCCTTGGGGCTGAGAGGATGCTGTACTATACAGATACCTCTCCCGCCTAAGCCCACTGACCCACTTGAGCTGGAGTTATGGAAAACTCACAGCGATGATTGTGACACAGCTCAGGCTGTATGTTAGCTTCGATGACTCAGCACTTTCGTCGCCAGAATAGGGACTTGGATCCTTATAACATGATGGCTAGACTGCGAGATCTCCACCGCACCAATAAGCGGATGGAGAGGTATGAGTTGGTGAAGAAACTCTTCCGCGCCCGAATGACTGATGGCGCATCAGTTGAGGCCCACGGGACTCAAATGATCGCCGATATTGATGAGTTGGCCAATTGGGAATAGTCTTGGAGGCTGAGCTGACTGTGGATTTGATCTTACAATCGCTTCCCGATACTTGGAAACAAATCATAATCAACTATAAGTTGATGGACACGGATGACTCTCTTGGAGAGCTGTTATCCATCTTGAAGGAGTCTGAAAAGGAACTCCTAAAAGGGGGCAAGCGCGAGGCGCACTATGCATCGACCTCTCAGGGGCCAAAGGCTGGGCTTAAGGCAACTGGAGGGGTGAGGAAGAGGAAAAATAAAGAACAAGGCAAAGGCAAGTTGACAAAGGCTTCTGGGAAGCCAAGGACAAATCTCAAGATGTCTGCCTCAACTGCGGCAAAAAGGGTCACTGGAAACGTGACTGCCGAGTGGGCAAGGGACACAAGGAGGATATCAAGGCAGGCAAGGCACCAGCCTCTGGTATGTTTGTTATTGAAATAAATATGACTACTTCTAGTCTTAAAAATTGGATTTTTGATTCTGGTTGTGCTGCTCATATTTGTACTGATTTGCAGGATCTGCAGAATAGCAGGATGCTGGCTTCAGGGGAGGTTGACCTACGAGTCGGAAACGGAACACCAGTTGCTGTTTTGGCTGTAGGGACTTTTGTTTTGGAACTGCCCTCAGGGCATGTACTTAAACTTTTGAACTGTTATTATATACCTAGTTTAACTAGGAATATTATATCTGTATCTTTGTTAACCCAGCATGGGTACACTTTTGTATTTAGAAACACTGGGTGTTATTTATATAAAAATGATGCAGAAATTTGCACTGTTGTTGCAAATAATGGTCTTTATATTTTGAATGTAAATGAATCTCCTAAACACAAAATGACAAACAAAAGGCTCAAAAGGAGTAATCTAAAAGATGAAGCTTACATGTGGCATTGTCGTCTAGGACACATTAACAAGACTCGCATATCCACACTTTCGAAGAGTGGGTACTTGGACGGATTTGATCCTAATTCATATGATGTCTGCGAATCTTGTCTTTTAGGCAAAATGCCTAAATCACCTTTTAGCGGTAAAGGTGAACGTGCCACAGAACTGTTAGCCCTCGTTCATAGTGACGTATGTGGGCCCATGTCTAGCCAGGCTAGAGGTGGATATCGATACTTCGTAACCTTTACGGATGATGCATCACGTTACGGTTATGTGTATCTAATGATGCACAAGTCGGAAACCTTTGAGAAATTCAAAGAGTTTCGACACGAAGTTGAAAAACAAACAGGCAAGAGTATTAAGACATTACGGTCGGACCGTGGTGGCGAATACTTAAGTTATGAGTTTCAAGATTACTTGAAAGAACATGGTATTCTTTCACAGTGGACTCCTCCTGGAACACCGCAATTAAACGGTGTGTCTGAACGGAGAAACCGTACCTTGTTAGACATGGTAAGGTCAATGATGAGTCGCACTGAGCTACCAATATCCTTCTGGGGATACGCATTAAGCAGTGCAATACTTATTTTGAATAAGGTTCCGTCAAAGTCTGTTGAACAGACTCCATACGAGATATGGACAGGAAGGAAACCGGGTTTCTCTTTCCTGAAGATTTGGGGTTGCTGGGCATATGTTAAACGTTTGGAAGGTACCAAATTAGAACCCAAATCAGATAAATGCCTTTTCGTAGGATATCCTAGGGAAACCAAAGGATATTACTTCTATCACCCACGCAAGAGAACAAAGTATTTGTTGCTCTACATGCATTTTTCCTTGAAAAGGAATTCTTAGATGCAGTGGTAAGTGGGAGGAAAGTGGAGCTCGATGAAAATCGTGGTGATACTGTTCCTGGCAATGAATCAACGACGGAACATGAACAGACCATCCGGGATGAGTCTGTACCACAACCTTCATATACACAAGGACCGCGTAGGTCGGAGAGAGTCAGGACAGTACCTGAGAGGTATGGGTACCTGATCTCGCCTCATGTAGATATTAATCTTATTGAGGATAATGAACCGTCTACGTATGAGGAAGCAATACAAGATATTGATTCCGCTTTATGGCAAGAAGCCATGAAGTCCGAGATGGATTCCATGTATGCCAACCAAGTTTGGACACTGGTTGATGCACCAGAAGGTGTAAAGCCTATTGGATGCAGATGGATCTTCAAGAAGAAGACCGACATGGATGGCAACGTGCAAACATACAAAGCTAGGCTTGTAGCAAAGGGGTATCGTCAACAATATGGTGTTGATTATGACGAAACTTTCTCACCCGTTGCCATGATTAAATCCATTCGGATAATGCTTGCAATAGCTGCATATTTCGATTACGAGATATGGCAGATGGACGTTAAAACCGCTTTCCTTAACGGAAACCTTTTGGAGGATGTTTATATGCAACAGCCTGACGGTTTTATCGTACCTAGACTTGCAAACAAGGTTTGTAAGTTAAATCGATCCATTTATGGATTGAAGCAAGCATCACGGTCATGGAATCAGCGTTTTGATGAAATCATAAAAGAATATATTTCGTGCAAAACGAAGATGACCCTTGTGTATACAAGAAGGTTAGTGGGAGAGCACTGACTTTTATTGTCCTTTATGTCGACGATGTATTGCTTATAGGCAATGACATTCCCATGCTAACGTCGGTGAAAGCTTGGCTTTCATTAAAATTCTCCATGAAAGATCTGGGAGAAGCAGCCTTTATTCTGGGAATAAAGATCTACCGGGATAGATCTAGAAAGCTGCTTGGACTCTCCCAGAGTACATATATTGACAAAGTGTTGAAGCGATTCAGCATGGATCAATCCAAGAAGGGATTGATGCCAATGTTACGTGGTACCTCTCTGTCTAAGGACATGTGTCCTAAGACTCAAGAAGAGAGAGATAACATGAGTCGGATACCGTTCGCCTCGGCAGTCGGATCGATCATGTATGCCATGATATGTACACGACCTGATGTGTCATATGCTTTGAGCATGTGCAGTCGCTATCAGGCCGATCCAGGTGAAGGTCACTGGATGGCAGTTAAGAATATCCTTAAGTATCTTAGACGAACTAAGGATGCTTTCTTAATTTACGGAGAAGGAGAACTTGTGGTATCTGGGTATGCCGATGCAAGTTTCCAAACCGACAAGGACGACTTCAAGTCGCAATCCGGGTACATTTTTTGTTTGAATAACGGAGCAGTGAGCTGGAAATCTTCCAAGCAAGATACTGTTGCCGATTCAACGACAGAAGCGGAGTATATTGCTGCGTCGGAAGCAGCAAAAGAGGCAGTTTGGATCCGAAAGTTCCTAATCGGATTAGGAGTAGTTCCGTTAGCAGCTGAGCCCGTTCCATTGTATTGTGACAATAACGGGGCTATAGCACAAGCTAAGGAACCAAGGTCTCATCAACGATCCAAGCATGTTCTTCGGCGTTACCATCTGATTCGGGAGATTATACATCGTGGCGATGTAAAGGTCGAGAAGGTCGCATCAGATAACAACATTGCAGATCCGCTGACGAAAGCTGTTTATCCGCAAGTGTTTGAACGACATATACATAGTTCAGGTATTAGATGCTTGAGTGACTGGCTATAGGCCAAGTGGGAGATTGTTAGACATTATGACCCATAGCGTCACTGTTTTGTAAATGATATTGTATTATTGTACAAAATTAACTATGTGATAATGAAATTGCCTTTTGCCGTTTTGTAATTTATTTACTTTGATATATAATGGCGAAAGTCCATATGATTAATTCCGTATTGAGATGATATGAGACAGTATCAATACATAAAGGTTTAAATCATTAAATATCCCTAGTCGGAGTATTATCGAGATCGGACATCGATAATGCGGAATAGACTAGTATTGCACTTGTGCATGTTGTGAGGGCACAACGGCATAGTTCTCATATATTTAAGTATAGGATACTTATGCAAGTGCGATAGGAGGTTGTGTTTTACCGATGGTACGGAAAACAGCTTCGCTCTGGATAGACCCCGCGGAATCCCATTGGTAGTATGTCTGCGTGTCTATGGGAGGCCGCATCAGGGTAGGTGTATATGGTCTTAACCTGAGACTTGCATCGCTAGTACTTGCGACAATAGGTAAACTTTGGTTTTGGTGGTTGGGGGACCTTAACTGGTTCTGTGTTCACCTCTTCTGGGTTTATCAGGAATCGTAGTGCACTGGGTGTGATGTCAAGATGGAAGTGTCACTTCAGACATATGGAGTTGATGATCACGCAGGATACAGAACTAGTGCTCTATAAAAGGTTGCAACCGTCGGGACAATATGACTAGGTCAGTATTGCCCGATTTAAAGAGACTAGTTGCTTGATGTCCGATATATGTTTCGTACGGGGCAGACACATTTCCAGCCCCAGGCCTAACATGTGATCGTCCGATACTGGATCGATGTACGCAATACTACGGTATACTACGCTTGATATAGATCTAATATTCCTATAAGAATATTTCTGGAGAATTGGGTAGGCATCGCGCTTTGCTAGAAGCCAACCTTGTCTTGTAAATCGGTAAAAACGAAGTACTAGGTACGTACGTGTTCGGATTATCCGACGGCCGTATTTACTGCCAACATATCCGGAGATCTCTCGGGTCGCTTCCTGAAGATTCACCTATGATATTTGATTCGAACTTTATTAATCTTGGATTAATTACGGAGAAACTTTATCTTGGATAAAATGCCTTATTTGAGAGAAAACGATTAATTTGGAATTAATCGATAAAATAATATATTCGATATATTAAACGAAATTAGATTTCGACGCGGAATTAAATTGGATTTTAATTCGGGCAAACGAATTAATTTAGAATTAATTAGTTAGCGACGTGAATAGTGATTTCGCTAGGCATAATTATTTAATTTACGTCGCGACGGAAATTCGTTAATTCGGAATTAGCGAAACCGAGCCCGAAATATTTGCGGACACATTCGTATTTTGAAACGAGTGGGGCCCGCAAGTCACATCGCGAAGTCACATCACTTGACATGACTTGGTGATAGAAGTCACAAGTCACTTTAATAAAGTGACATCTAGTCACTATTCATGATGAAAGTTGGTGGAGCCAATTAAAGGCTTTTGGAGGGAAATTTGAGTTTGACTTTTGGAAAAGCATATACCAAATATTTGGTATTAGATTTTCATTATTCTTTTAGAAAGAAAATTGAAAAAACCAAGAGCTCTCCCTCTCTCTCTCTCATGCCGAATCTTCTCACTAAGGCAAAGGAAGAAATTTTTCTTCATTTTCTCTTTTGCTAGCACATCTTGGAATCAAAGGAGGTGATAGGGAAACCACCTTGGAGCTTGGAATACACAAAGCTTGGAGCTTTCAACTCTTTTCTCCTCTTGGCCGAAACTTCAAGGATCTTGGAGCTTCAACCTTTGTTCATCTTTTCATCACAAAAGCTTTGTAAGTATGATTCCGCCATGCTTCAAGTTTATTATATATATTCATTTTGTTGTATTTCATATGCTTCTAATCTTTCCTTGGGACAAATAATAGAAACCAACAATGAGGTCCTTATGATTAGTTTCCTGGATTGAGATGATATGAGACAGGATCGTCCACGAAGGATTAATCATTAAATAATCCCTAGTCTAGTATTATCGAGACTGGACATCGATAATGGGAATAGACTAGTATTACACTTGTGCGTGTTAATGTGAGATCATAACGGCATAGTTCTCATATATTTGGGTATAGGATAATCATGCAAGTTATAGAGGTTGTGTTTTACCGATGGTACGGAAAACAAGCTTCGCTCTGGATAGACCCCTCGAATTCCATTGGTGGTATGACTATGTGTCTATGGAAGTCCGAAATCAGGGTAGGTGTATTTGGTCTAACCTGAGACTTGCTCGCTAATACTTGCGACAATCGGTATGCTTTAGTTTTGGTAGTCCAAGGCTTTAACAGGTTCTGTGTACGCCTCTGCTGGGTATATCGAGAATAGTAGTGTATTGGGTGTGATGTCAAGACGGAAGTATCACTTCAGTCATATTGGAGATGATGTCACGTAGGATCCGGTACTAGTGCTCTTAAGTACTGCAGTCATCGTGATATTATGACTAGGTCATGTATATCCGATAATAGAGACTAGTTACCAGACATCCGACATGTGCTTCGTACGGGGCAGACACAGTTCCATCCCCAGGCCTAGCACGTGACAATCTGATACTGGATCGCAATACGCAATACTACGTATACTACGCCTGACATAGATTATATATTCCAGTAAGAATATTTCTGGAGAATTGGGTAGGCACGGTGCTTTGCTAGAAGCCAACCATGTCTTGTAAATCCGTAAGCACGTGGTACGAGGTATGCACGTATTCGGATAATCTGATGACCGTATTTACTGCCAACATATCCAGGGATCTCTTGGGTCGCTTCCCAAAGATTCACCGATGACAGTTGATTTAAATTAGAATTAATCTGGGATTAATTAAGAGAGAGAATTAATCTGGGATTAATTAAGATGGAGAAAATTAATCTGGGATTAATTGAGGTATTATTTAATCTGGGATTAAATGTGTTCGGAAGAGAGAGAACGCGATTAATTTGGAATTAATCGGTTGAATAATTTAATAGTTAAATTTGATTTTTCTATTTAATTTATTCGTATGGGCTAAAATTAATATATCGGATATATTAATTTGAATTGGATTTCATTACGAAATTAAAGTCGGACTTTAATATGAACGAACAAATTAATTTAGAATTAATTAATAGACGACATTCGTAATATATTTGCGAGGCATCATTATTTAATTAAACTAGATTTAATTATTTAGCGATGAGAATTCGTTTAATCGGATTAAACGGATCCGAGCCGCGGCAAATGTTCGTAAAGACATTTGAATTTTGAATTCAAATGTGGGGCCCACTTTAAATGTGGTAGTTGGGAGAGTGGTTGGCATTTATGCCATACCATCCACTTTCCAACCACCTTGGAATGGTTTTGGCAAAACCATTTACCCAACCACCTTGTTTAGGTGAAAATGGTAAAAGGGATTTTACCAAAAACCTTCTCTCTCTCTCATTTGTGTATGCATCACACTTGACACATTTTGAACAAAATGGAAACACTAATACCCTCTACAATGGGCGTGAGCCTCATCCTCTCTACACTTTGATTTTGTGGCAAAATCAAGTTAGCTAGCACTTGGAGAAATCAACTAAGGTGATAGGGAAACAACCTCAAAGCTTGGAATCAACAAATGAAGCATCTTGGATCTTGGATCTTCTTCTCAAAATGTTTAAAAGCTCAAATCCATTCAATTTAAGTAATTCCGCAACTTATTTTGAATTTATGAACATGTTTTCATGCTTATTAGATCCTTGGCATGTTCTAGGAACACTAACATATTAATTGTCGCAAGTATTAGCGGTGCAAGTCTCAGGTTAAGACCAAATACACCTACCCTGATTCGGACTTCCATAGACACATAGTCATACTACCAATGGAATTCCGAGGGGTGTATCCAGAGCGAAGCTGTTCCTGTACAATCGGTAAACACAACCTCCTATTACACTTGCATGAGTATCATATACCCAAATATATGAGAACTATGTCGTTATGCTCCCACAACGAGCACAAGTGTAATACTAGTTGTGGGACACAGGAACTGGATGACGCATGCTGTCCCGGGCTCGCGGCCTGGTTGGGAGTACGGAATAGTCGGGGGGACTAAACCGGAGAATAATGGAGTCGCCACCTGGTGTGAACTAGGAAAATGAGATTTAAGGCCGCACTCACCCCTCGTAAGGGAAGACCTCAAACCGTTGGGTTCGGAATGGTCCCTTACTTATGTCACTTGTAATGAAAGGATTTATGTAATAATTTAATCAAGTTTAAGTAACACTTATTTCCAAGAGTATCATGCTTCTAAATTCACATGCATACATCAACAAGTTCATCTAAATTTACATGTAACACATATCCGAATTTGCATACAGCCTATTAGCATGTAATCTATGTCTCAATTTGCATACATAAAGATTAACATACGGCAAGCATACAAGTTATTAAACACATTATACTCATACATGTGGGGAATACAGATGAACGACACCTACACAATTTTAAATAATGCATAGAAACAATCAGGTTCATCATACGAAGGAATAGCTACTAAGGACAATTATGTACGAAATCTGACGAAAATAACTCAGTTCAGTGGGCGCGCGTTCGTGTAGCGTTCAAGAACGCATTCGAACGGAGCCTGACCTGATGCATGAAACACTAAGAAGATGCATGCACATTCGCGTAGCGTTTGATAATGCGTTCGAACGGTAAACAGAAGGTTCGCGTTCGTATAGCATTCGAGAACGCGTTCAAACGGAACCAGACCTGATGCATGATGAAACTAAGAAATTGCGTGCGCGTTCGAGAAGCGTTTGTAAACGCGTTCGAACGGTAAATAGAAGGCTCACTTTCGTATAGCGTTCGAGAACGCGTTCGAACGGAACCAGACCTAATGCATGCAATACATTCATAGGCAAAAAAATCCACAATGTAGGACCTCACGTATCCGATTGAACTCATCTCACACCCAACCGGATATACACCAACCGGCGCGGCGAAGCATCGTGGTAAAGGATTTTAACCCCTCCAAATATGGGACCTTTAATCCGACTTACTAAGCCCATGCGCTCGATCGCATCATACATACAAAGATTAAAGAAACAATAATACCAAACTTAGTATGCCCGATTGAACGTATCTTGCATTCAACCGAACACACATCAACCGGCGCGGCAAAGCATCGTGGAAAAGGGTTTTAACCCCTTCAAATAGGGGACCTTTCATCGCACTTACTAAGCCCATGCGCTCGATTGAATCATGCATACAAAGAATAAAGAAACAATAATACCAAACTTAGTATGCCTGATTCAACGTATCTTGCATTCAACCGAACACACATCAACCGGTGCGGCAAAGCATCGTGGTAAAGGGTTTTAACCCCTTCAAATAGGGGACCTTTCATCGCACTTACTAAGCCCATGCGCTCCATTGAATCATGCATAACTAAGCAACATGCAGAATTCAAGTGACGAAAAATAAATAAATCAAAGTAACACAACATAAAAGAGGGTGCCGTTTACTCAAGTGGTACGTGGAGTTGTATCCCGAGTACAGATCATACTACCATCCATTCGGAATCGGCTATGAAATTTATGTCCGGGTTTCCATCCGATATACCGCGAGAGTTGACACATCTCTCATTTTATTCCAAAGCCACAACATACAACATCTCATAATTCATGCATATTTATCTACTCAAGGGCCACAACATGCATTTCAACATAACAATCATGCAAGCAATACTCAATAAATAATACAAATAAAACAGAAAATGAGTGTGGAAAATACCCTCAGGTCTAACCTTTTTGCCAACTTTCAGGCTTGCGTTTCACGGACATCGGAAGGGTAAGGCTCCTCAACTTCTCTGGTTCACTGGTTTAGCGTCCTAGCTCACTGTTTTGCTGTTTGCTTGCTGTTCGGTCTCCGTTCTGCTGCTGTTCGGCCTCTGTTTTGCTGCTCACTGTTCATGTCACTTGTTTTGACGTTTCAACGGACTGTTCCGAGTGTTTTTTGTGGGTTTTTAGTGTAGTCTTGTGTGATTATTTTAAGGATTATGAATGCAGTTTTTATGTTACTGTTTTGAGGATTTTAGGGACTGTTTTAAGAGGATTTGGCTGCTGTTTTGGGGGTGTATTTTCGGTGATGTGTGGGGAGTTTATGGAGGTGGTTTTCAGTGGTGGTTAGGGGCTGTATTGGTGGTTGTAATGGCTGTTAAAATTCGGCAATGGAGGGGATGAAGGATAGTGGTATTCTCGGCCAAAGAAGGAGAGATGAAGAGAAGAGTTTTGTATGTGCTTCTTGCTATTGCCGTGAGTGGCTAGGGTTCTTGGTGTTGTGATTTTCGTGTAAGTCTTGTGTATGAGCAAGGGAGTGCATGTCTTGGTTAGGGGTTGTTTATATATAGAAAGGTTAGTGCTACTCCTTGTCTCACAAGGAAGGGATTTTGGCATTAAAAGGAGGATTTGATTTGGTATTCAACAAGGAAAGGATTAGATTGAGGGGGACAAATCTTGGCTAGATTAGGAATACAAAATATTTAATTTGTTATGATTGATTTTAATTAGGCATGATATTTGTTAAGTTTGGTATATAATATATTTGATTTATCTTTATTAGGCTTGCAATTTCTTTAATTTGTGTAAGTATTTTTATTATTTTGGTAGGTGATTATTTAGATTTTATTTGTTTTATTTAATTTGGTATATGACTTAATTAATTATTTTATTTAATTACATTATCTAATTAATATTTAATTTAATTTCCCATGTGTATTAAATGTGTTTTATTAATTGGGATGTGTTTTATGGGCTTTGGGGTGCTAATTGGGCTGGAGTGCGAGACTAGCAGCAAAACCAGAAATACCGACGCCGTTCGAACGCCCATTCGAACGCTACACGAACGCTCGCAATCTGCCTGACTTTCGAACGAAGTAACGAACACAGCACCAACGAAGACAATGAACTTGCGAAATGAATCTGATGACGTACTTATTCTGAATTTCCCCTTCCGACCTCCGTTTCCCGCAATATCCTTAACTAAAAAGGTAGTGCCTCCAACTGAGACTCATCATCGGGTCTCACATGCGGAAATGCAATGCCTACAGTCTCCCCCACTTTGATGGGACTTGTGCAGTGTGTGACTTTGAACAATCATATCAAAGTTATGCAATTCATTTTCACTTACCTGGCTCGGCTGCTGCCTCGAGCTGAGTTGATGCTGCAGTAGACCTCGATCCTGGGACGCATCCCAATAACTGCAACCGACAACGGGGGCACCTCGACCCAACAACCGCTGACAATAGGGACCTCGCCCTCGAACTGATGATGTGTAGTGGGTACCTCGACCCTGGGCACCTCGACCCGGAGCTACAACTGACAACGGGGGCACCTCGACCCAACACCGCTGACAATAGGGGCCTCGCCTCGAACTGATGATGTAGTGGGCACCTCGACCCTGGGCACCTTGACCCAGAACTACAACTGACAACGGGGGCCTCTCCCTCAAGCTGATATGGGCCTCGCCCCCAAGTCGACATGATATGGGCCTCGCCCCCAAGCTGATATGGGCCTCGCCACTTGGGACTCATCCCCAAAAACTAAAATTACGCTGACGCTGCTTGGCTCATTTCTGTCGCTTTCTCCTTTCTTCGAACCTGCAAACACAAAATAAAAAACAAACACGAAGAGAACGCAATGTTACATGTATGCATGAATGATTTTCTTATTCCGTTGGGTTAGGTCTTCTGCCAATTCCCGTGGTGACTGCTCGGTCTTCTCTCCCTCAGGCAAAGTATTGCTTCAATCTATCTACGTTGATCGGCTTGGAGAACTCGTTCCCCTCCAGGTCTGATAGCTTCACTGCTCCATTTCCCATTACTCTCTGCACTATGTAAGGTCATTCCCAGTTAGGTCTGAACTTTCCTCTTGGATCTGTCGTCAACGGCCTTGATTTCTTAAGTACCAAATCACCCTTTCTGATTTTGGTGGGGCGTACTTTCTTGTTGAATGCTCAGGCTAGTCTCTTCTGATACAACTGCATGTGATACAAAGACTTTGTTCTCTTCTCATCTAATAGTGCTAACTGGTCAAACCTCTGTGCGGCCCACTCCTGTTCTGGTAATTCTGCCTCTGCTAGTACCCTCATGGACTGTATTTCCACTTCTACTGGCAATACTGCTTCCATTCCATAGACTAAAGAGTAAGGTGTGGCCCCTGTTGCTGTTCTTACTGATGTTCTGTACCCTCACAAAGCATACGGTAATTTCTCGGCCCAATCTCTGCAATTTTCTGTCATCTTGGCTAAAATTGTCTTTATAGTCTTGTTGGCTGCCTCAACTGCCCCATTTACCTACGGCCTGTACGGTGATGACTTGTGGTGGCCTATCCCGTACCTCTGTAACATTGCCTTCGTCTCTCCTTGAAACTGAACCCCGTTGTCTGTCACTACATGATGCGGCATACATATACCGACAAATGAGGTTCCGAGCTATAAACTTTGCCATTTGTTTTGTTGTAACATTACGGAATGATTCAGCTTCCACCCACTTCGAGAAGTAATCCTGCCACTACTATGAAGCGATGCCCATTCGATGCATTCGGTCGAATTTCCCCAATCATATCAATCCCCCATGCTGAGAAAGGCCACGGCTCTGACAACCCGTGCAACTGTGTGCGGCAAGTGATTCAAATTACCATGTGCTTGACAGTCATGACAGTGCTTCACCATCTTCGCGTAGTCTGTTTCCATGGTTGACCAATAAAAACCTTGTCTCACTATCTTGCGGGACAGATTCAACCCGTTCATGTGCGGACCACATACCCCGGCGTGTATTTCTTCCATTACATGCTGAGCTTCTTCCTTTCTCAAACACTTCAACTGAATACCGTTTGCTTGTCTCTTGTATAGTTCCCCTTTCAAAGTCACATACTGGGAAGCTAACTTCTGAATGGCTATTCTGTCTTTTCTGTCTGCCCCTTCCGGGAGTTCACCATGTTCCAGATACCTCTTAATGTCATAATACCAAGGTTTACCATCGTCGACCTCAACTTCCAGAATTCTTTCTATCTCATAAACAGGTCTAATTGCTGTTGTCAGTATCAACGGTCTCATCACTAACTTTTCTGGATTTTCCCAAGTTCTTGCGAGCGTAGCCAATGCATCTGCCATCTGATTCTCTTCTCTCGGTAAGTGCTGAAACTTACACTCGGGGATAACCTGTGCCAGCTTTCTGAGGTGAAAGAGGTAAGGTTTCAACCGTTCTTCTTTCAATTCCCATTCTCCTCGCATCTGCTGGACCACCAACATAGAGTCTCCGTAGACTTCCACACTCCCGGCCTTCAAGGCTATCAATGCTGTCAAACCAAAAGCACATGCTTCATACTCGGCCATGTTATTAGTCACTCTGAATGTCAACCTCTTGGCCAAAGGTAAAGTCTCTCCCTCGGGGGTCACTATCACGATCCCAATTCCGGCTCCTTGTAATTCACTGCTCTGTCAAAATACATCTTCCATCTCTGAACCGTTATTACTTGGATCTCTTCGTCTGGAAATTCAAACTTATATTGATCCCCCTCAACAGGTTGCAATGCCAGAAACTCTGCTACTGCTCGCCCTTTGATCACTTTGGAGGTGAGATACTCAATGTCAAACTCTGTCAGCAATACCAACCATCTGCCCAATTTTCCTACTAGTGAAGGCACCGAATGAAGATACTTCAGAGGATTCTCCTTTGCCACTACCTGGATCTTGTATGATTGGAAGTAATGTCACAACTTTCTGGAAGCCCATACCACGGCAAGACAGATCTTCTCTACTTCCTGATACCGAGCCTCATACGGGAGCATCTTCTTACTCAGATAATAGACTGCATGTTCTACCCCTGTCTCATCAGCCTGTACCATCATTGCCCCCAGTGCTTCTGATTCTATAGCCAAATACAATATCAAAGGTCTGCCCGGTCTCGGAGGTTTCAATACAGGAGGCTTTACCAAGTACTCTCTGATTTTGTCGAAGGCTGTCTGACACTGTTCATTCCATCTCACTGGCTGATCTTTTCTCAACAGTTTGAATATAGGCTCACATACTGATGTCAACTTGGTGATGAACCTACTGATGTACTGAATCTTTCCCAAGAATGCTCTGACTTCTTTTTCTGTCTTCGGTGCAGGCATTTCTGTGATTGCCTTGATCTTCTCGGAGTCTACCTCTATTCCGCCCATTCCCACTGTATGACCAAGCAATTTCCCTGATGTCACCCCAAACACACATTTCTTGGGATTAAGCCGCAGGTTGTATCTGTCAACTCTCTGAAGGAACCTTTCCAGTGCTTCAATATGCCCAACTCTTGTCTCTGATTTCACCATCATGTCATCCACATACACCTCAATCTCTTGTGCATCAAGTCATGGAAAAGTGTAGTGGCCATCCGCTGATAAGTAGCTCCCGCATTCTTGAGCCCAAACGGCATTACCTTGTAACAATAAGTACCCCACTCAGTAACAAATGCAGTCTTGTGTTTGTCTTCTTCAGCCATGGGAACCTGATTGTAACTTGAAAATCCATCTGCAAATGAATACATAGCAGATAAAGCCGCACTATCAACCAGAACATCTATATGTGGCAGAGGAAAATCATCTTTCAGACAAGCCTTGTTGAGATCTCTGTAGTCTACACACATTCTGACTTTCCCATCTTTCTACGGCACCGGTACTATGTTAGCCAACCACTCAGGATACTTTACTACTTCCAGGAACCCCACATCTATCTGTTTCTTAACCTTCTCTCTGACTTTCTCAGCCCATTCTGGTCTCATCCGTCGGAGTTTCTGTTTTACTGGCCTCATATTGGATAAGTTGGTATTGTGTGCTGGGCAATGTTTCTGTCTACCCCAGCATGTCCTCATAGGACCAAGCAAACACTTTGGCATATCTGACCAACACTTCTTCTAGTTTCTCCCTCTCTTCGGAGGTTACTTCACTCGCAATCAGAATTTCCTTGGGTTCTCAAGTGTACCCAAGTTAAATGCGGTAGTTCTGGCTGAACTGATGTCAAATATGCTTGATTCGTGCAGAGTAAATGGAAATGACTCAGGCAAGTAAGCAAAAGAAATGTGTTTATTATTGGATAATGTGGAAGTACATTCAAACAAATCAGGAAGGTAAATGTCTTCATCATCTATAGACACTTCTTCCTCTGCAATCAGATCTTCCTCAGGCTTTTCGTCCTCTCCCAAAGTCAGGCTTTCCAACTTCATCAGTTCTTCCTCCCAATTCTCTTCTCATTTCTTCACAATTTCTTCAACTATCATCTTCTTCCCCAACATATCCTGGAAGATCTCAAACCCAGGTACCACAATTCCATTAACTTCCACAGGTTCAGGCTCCCCTGATATCCTGAAGCTTTCACAAAACATTCCATCAGTTTCAGGCCCTTTTTCTTGACCTTGGCTTTTCTTCATCAGACTTGTACCCCAAACCCTTCCGAGTAGTCTGTCCTCTGAAATCTGGTAATTTTGAACCTTTACCCGGCTCAAACTTCATTTTCTCCATAATCCTAGCCACCCTAGGATCCACCCACTCCTCAAAAGTAGCTGACACCTGAAACCTCGTGAAAGGTGTATCTCCAAGGCAGCCACGGAATTATCTAACTCAGCCCGGATAGTAACAACTTCTCCTCATACGGGAACTTGATCATCTGATGTAAAGTGGAAGGCACGCCCCCAAGTTTGTGAAACCAAGGCCTTCCCAACAATAAGGCGAAAGTAGCCGGGATGTCCAGTACTGTGAACTCAACCTCATCTTCAATCGGTCCTACCTTGACCATAGCCACAAAGGTACCCTCAACTCCCCTTTTACTGTCATCATAAGCCTTAATAGTCATACTGGAGGGGTCCAAGTCTGTTGCTTTCATACCTAATCTTGCCAGAATTTTCAGTGGGCACACATTGATGGACGAACCGTCATCCACCATCACACATGAAGTTCTCTTGCCCCTCACCTCGGCCCTGATAAATAGAGGCCTATTATGATTTCTTCCCTCCGCCGGGAGTTCATCCTCAGAAAAAGATATATGCAAAGCTTCTTTCTGAACGGACCCAACAAACATTGCAGGGTTGGCGTCTTCCGGTACCACAATCTTGCTCA
Source organism: Zanthoxylum bungeanum (assembly GCA_019454045.1). Lineage (NCBI taxonomy): Eukaryota > Viridiplantae > Streptophyta > Magnoliopsida > Sapindales > Rutaceae > Zanthoxylum > Zanthoxylum bungeanum. Next base: position 66,147 of record SKCR01038670.1, read on the forward strand.
AGGCCTCAACCATAGCCTGCCTATGCTCCCGAGATGCACATAACAGTTCCCAGATACTCACTTGTGCTCTAGTCTTCCTCAATTGCCTCAGCACTATATCCCCCTCAGTATTTTCTGCAGTCTCAACCACTTCTCTACCATCCGTCAAAACTTCCTTACCCTTTTCTAACACATCATTGTAAAAACGACCGCTGCGCGTCATTCCCCTTACTTCTTCCTCATCACTACTAGAGAAATCAAGCCAAAAGTTTTTCCCCTGCTCAATCTCATCTTCACTAGTACTATCCTAGATTCCCAGGCAAAAGGTTTGAGGGTGAAAGGATTTTAGGACAAGGTCTTCAGGGAGGCCAGAATTGATCATATAGGCTGGTGGTGGTACGGCACGGTAATTGGGTAAGGGGTTTATGTGTATGTCAAGGCTGTTCTGTTTCTGGGTCAGGTATTTTCTTGGAATCTATCAGGTCTTGGATTTCATGGCAGAGTCGGGCGCAGTTGTCGGTGTCATGGCCCTTTTGTTGGTGAAAGTGACAGTAAAGGCTTAGGTTATAATGTGATGGTAGGGGATCGGGTAATGGTTTGGCTTCCAAGGGTTTTAAGAGCCCTTGTCTCTTCAATTTCTCTAGCACCTTGGACAGGGGCCTTCCCAAGTTGGAAAACTGCCGGTTCCGGATAGCGGCAATCTCAGCAGAAACGGGCTTTGTTCCCGATGTTCCCCCAATGGGCCTCCTGTTCAGACCATATATTTTCTGTTTTCTTCCTCTCGTCTTCAATGTCCATGACAGTCTCCCTCAACTGCCGAAAGTCTGTAATCATGGAGGTCATCCTCCTCAACTTGCTATAAATGGAGGGCCTGATGCCCTTGATAATCATTTTATAATCTGGTCTTTCTCCGAGGGCCTAGTCTGCATCTTCAACAACTGACCCCTCCACCGGTCCACATACTTCTTAAAACTCTCCTCCGCTTTCTGCTTAACATTCTCCAGATCACGGAGTGACAGATCGATCTCTAGGTCAGTGACATATTGCTTCAGGAAGGCATCCGCCAACTCCCTCCAATCTTCCTTCACTTTCTTCTCCAAATTGTGGTACCACACCACGGGAGCTCCCTCGAGCGACATTCCAAACATTTTCTGCACTTGGCGCTGAGACAGGCCAACTGAACTCATGACTGATACAAACTGTCGGAGATGCACCCTTGGATCCCCATTCCCGTTAAACTTAGCCATATCAGGCATCTTGAACTGTGCCGACAACTGTTCCTCGAAAGTCAGTGTGTCATAATCCAGCAAATCCTCATTCTTACCCCTCATCTTGCGGGTAACCGACTCAACCTGATCCCGAAGTTTCTGTAACTCTGCCTGAGACCCAGATACTCTGCTTGCTGCATACTCTGCCATATCATCATCAAAAGTGGGGATATCATCCCCCAACCCATTCGGAGGATCCTCACGCCTCACATTCTCAGAAATTCCCCCAGCACGGGGCACAGCCATACTAGCCACAGCAGTAGTCAAACCTTGCAACTGTTCAGTGACCTTGGCGAGACTGTTCTCTAACTGATCCATACTGGATACCTCATTACCAGATTCACTCATGACTGTTACTGTTCTTTTAATGAGCCTTGTCCCTTCTCTAACCCAAACGGTATCTATGATGTCTTTTTGAGACATAGAGGGTGTTAACATGATGTATGCATGAGGTGCATGAGATGCAGGTAACATATATAACATACAAAATTAAAATTTAAAATTTTCAAACAAATCGGACCGTTATCATTTTAGAAGCTTTCGGGCTAATTGTTATAGGAGTGAACTCATCCCAGTTTAAATGGCCCAATGAGTTCACATCTCATGACAAAGAGCCCGACTAAATCCAAATGGTAACGTTCCGGACACAAGCACAAAGTGGCCCATCAACACTTAGAAGTCTTTGGCCCAACGTCATAAAATACGTTCTTGTCCCAGTTTAAATGGCCCAAATAGCCCATATCTCATGACGAATGGTCCAAATGGATTCAAACGATGATGTTCCCACACACAAGCAAAAGATAATGCAAACATAAAGTAATAATTTCTACGGAATGGCCCATCAACATTTCAGAAGCTTTGGGCCCAATGGTCATAAGGTACGAACTCGCCCCAGTTTAAATGGCCCAGTAAGTCCGCATTTCTGACAATGGTCCAACTGCATCCAAATGAGGATGATCCACTAGCACATACTCAAGGAAATAATTGTTACTTTAACCATACAAACCCGGTCTATGGGTGGGTTCGCAGGAGTATAGACAAAGGCTCTCGTCGGCAAATGATGGCCCACAATTAGGTCTCCCCAATCAAGGGTTCGAGCAACCAAGTGAGCGCACCCTTTTTATACACTAAGGTACGTGCCAATGAGCTATGGTGTGTGACAGACTGTCAAATGGATTTCCCGTTGTAGATTCCGCAGAGGGAAGGTGGAGCGAGGCTCACTTAAAAACCCAAGCCTCTTAGGCTCTTATCGCTTGGTGTCGGGAATAAACAACGAGTCCTCCAAATTAGTCCATCACAATAGGCTACGAGTAGATGGCCATATAGGTGCCTTCACAGCTTTTCTTTCTAGAAAGGTAGTGAATGAAGGAAGACACCAAACCATTACCTAGCCTTAAATTGCCTTTGATTAAACCCCTATTTTATCCACTATAGACACGGTCAATTAAAACATAAATCCAAACATTACAAGACAATATTCGGGGCCGATTCTCTATCCCAGTGGAGTCGCCAGACTGTGGGACACATGAACTGGACGACGCATGCTGTCCCGGGCTCGCGGCCTGGTTGGGAGTATGGAATAGTCCGGGGGACTAAACCGGAGAATAATGGAGTCGCCACCTGGTGTGAACCAGGAAAATGAGATTTAAGGCCGCACTCACCCCTCGCAAGGGAAGACCTCAAACCGTTGGGTTCGAAATGGTCCCTTACTTATGTCACTTGTAATGAAAGGATTTATGTAATAATTTAATCAAGTTTAAGTAACACTTATTTCCAAGAGTATCATGCTTCTAAATTCACATGCATACATCAACAAGTTCATCTAAATTTACATGTAACACATATCCGAATTTGCATACAGCCTATTACCATGTAATCTATGTCTCAATTTGCATACATAAAGATTAACATACGGCAAGAATACAAGTTAATAAACACATTATACTCATACATGTGGGGAATACAGATGAACGACACCTACACAATTTTGCATAATGCATAGAAACAATCAGGTTCATCATACGAAGGAATAGCTACTAGGGACAATTACGTACGAAATCTGACGAAAATAACTCAGTTCAGTGGGCGCGCGTTCGTGTAGCGTTCGAGAACGCGTTCGAACGGAGCCTGACCTGATGCATGAAACACTAAGAAGATGCGTGCACGTTCGCGTAGCATTTGATAACGCGTTCGAACGGTAAACAGAAGGTTCACGTTCGTATAGCGTTCGAGAACGCGTTCGAACGGAACCAGACCTGATGCTTGATGAAACTAAGAAAGTGCGTACGCGTTCGCGTAGCGTTTGTAAACGCGTTCGAACGGTAAATAGAAGGCTCGCGTTCGTATAGCGTTCGAGAACGCGTTCGAACGGAACCAGACCTGATGCATGCAATACATTCATAGGTAAACATATCCACAATGTGGGACCTCACGTATCCGATTGAACTCATCTCACACCCAACCGGATACACCACCAACCGGCGGCGCGAAGCATCGTGGTAAAGGATTTTAACCCCTCCAAATAGGGGACCTTTAATCCGACTTACTAAGCCCATTCGCTCGATCGCATCATGCATACAAAGAATAAAGAAACAATAATACCAAACTTAGTATGCCCGATTGAACGTATCTTGCATTCAACCGAACACACATCAACCGGCGCGGCAAAGCATCGTGGTAAAGGGTTTTAACCCCTCAAATAGGGGACCTTTCATCGCACTTACTAATCCCATGCGCTCGATTGAATCATGCATACAAAGAATAAAGAAACAATAATACCAAACTTAGTATGCCCGATTGAACGTATCTTGCATTCAACCGAACACACATCAACCGGCGCGGCAAAGGATCGTGGTAAAGTGTTTTAACCCTTAAAAACCTTAACATCATGGACCTTCATCGCACTTATAAGCCCATGCGCTCGATTGAATCATGCATAAATAAGCAACATGCAGAATTCAAGTGACGAAAAATAAATAAATCAAAGAAATATAACACAAAAGAGGGTGTCGTTTACTCAAGCAGTACGTGGAGTTGTATCCCGAGTACAGATCATACTACCGTCCATTCGGAATCGGCTATGAAAATATGTCCGGGTTTCCATCCGATATACCGCGAGAGTTGACACATCTCTCATTTATTCCAAAGCCACAACATACAACATCTCATAATTCATGCATATTTATCTACTCAAGGGCCACAACATGCATTTCAACATAACAATCATGCAAGCAATACTCAATAAATAATACAAATAAAACAGAAAACGAGTGTGGAAAATACCCTCAGGTCTAACCTTTTTGCCAACTTTCAGGCTTGCGTTTCACGGACATCGGAAGGGTAAGGCTCCTCAACTTCTCCGGTTCACTGGTTTAGCGTCCTAGCTCACTGTTTTGCTATTTTGCTTGCTGTTCGGTCTCCGTTCTGCTGCTGTTCGGCCTCTGTTTTGCTGCTCACTGTTCAGGTCACTTGTTTTGACGTTTCAACGGACTGTTCCGAGTGTTTTTTGTGGGTTTTTAGTGTAGTCTTGTGTGATTATTTTAAGGATTATGAATGCAGTTTTTATGTTACTGTTTTGAGGATTTTAGGGACTGTTTTAAGAGGATTTGGCTGCTGTTTTGGGGGTGTATTTTTGGTGATGTGTGGGGAGTTTATGGAGGTGGTTTTCAGTGGTGGTTAGGGGCTGTATTGGTGGTTGTAATGGCTGTTAAAATTCGGCAATGGAGGGGATGGAGGATAGTGGTATTCTCGGCCAAAGAAGGAGAGATGAAGAGAAGAGTTTTGTTTGTGCTTCTTGCTATTTCCGTGAGTGGCTAGGGTTCTTGGTGTTGTGATTTTGTGTAAGTCTTGTGTATGAGCTAGGGGAGTGCATGTCTTGGTTAGGGGTGTTTATATAGAGAAAGGTTAGGGCTACTCCTTGTCTCACAAGGAAGGGATTTTGGCATTAAAATGAGGATTTGATTTGGTATTCAACAAGGAAAGGATTAGATTGAGGGGGGATAAATCTTGGCTAGATTAGGAATACAAAATATTTAATTTGTTATGATTGATTTTAATTAGGCATGATATTTGTTAAGTTTGGTATATAATATATTTGATTTATCTTTATTAGGCATGCAATTTCTTTAATTTGTGTAAGTATTTTTATTATTTTGGTAGGTGATTATTTAGATTTTATTTGTTTTATTTAATTTGGTATATGACTTAATTAATTATTTTATTTAATTACATTATCTAATTAATATTTAATTTAATTTCCAATGTGTTTTAAATGTGTTTTATTAATTGGGATGTGTTTTATGGGCTTTGGGGTGCTAATTGGGCTGGGGTGCGAGGCTAGTAGCAAAACCAGAAATACCGACGCCGTTCGAACGCCCATTCGAACGCTACACGAACGCCCGCAATCTGCCTGACGTTCGAACGAAGTAACGAACGCAGCACAACGAAGACAGTGAACTTGCGAAATGAATCTGATGACGTACTTATTCTAAATTTCCCCTTCCGACCTCCGTTTCCCGCAATATCCTTAACTAAAAAGGTAGTGCCTCCAACTGAGACTCATCAACGGGTTTCACATGCGGAAATGCAATGCCTACACTAGTCTTTTACGCATTATCGATGTCCAATCTCGATAATACTCTGACTATGGATATTTAATGATTAAACCTTCGTGGATTGATACTGTCTCATATCATCTCAATCCGGAACTAATCATAAGGACCTTCTATCCTTTATATATCTTGGTAATCTAATTACTAATGATAAAAGGGTAATTTCCTTTGTCACATAGTTAATTTGTATAACAACACCATGATCTGTACAAATAGTGATGCTATGGGTCATAATTGTCCAACAGAGAGAACGCGATTAATTTTTAATTAATCGGTAAAATAAATTTAATAGTTAATTGGATTTTTCTATTTAATTTATTTAATTGGGCTAATATAATATATTAGATATACTATTTGAAATTGGATTCAATGCGGAATTAAAATAAGATTTTAATTTTTGCGAACGAATTAATTTGGAATTAATTCGTAAGCGACTTCCATAATAATTTTGCTAGGTATTATTATTTAATTAAATTAGATTTAATTACGTCGCGATGGAAAATTTGTTTAATCGAATTAGACGAAACCGAGCCCGAAGTGTGTTGTCTAATCTCACTTGAATTTTGAATTTAAGTGGTGGGACCCACTACCTCACATCAATGGTCAATCCATTTTATGGAAGTTGTTTGGAACCAAAATTGGATTTTTAATAACACAGACTTACCAAGTCAACTTTAATATATAATATATATATATATATATATATAATATATATATATAGATATATGTTTGTTTTGGAAAACAAAAAGAGGGATTATTCATCTTCTCTCCTCTCTACCTTCGATTGCCGAATACTCTCTCTTCTTGGGGAAATTTTTGTTGCAAACATTTCAAGCAAAGCTAGCACTTTGGGAGCCTTTTAAGGTGATAGGGAAACTCAACCATGAGTTTGGAATGCAAACATAAAGCTTGGAGCTTCGGAAACGAATAGATTTTTGAAATCCTACATCCACTCATTGTAAGTATTTTTCCGTAACTTTTTTGAATATTCACACACGAATCACTCTTAGAGATCCTTGGCATATTTTAGGAACACTAACACATAGATCCGCACCCCCAGTTCTAGTTTGTGGCTTAGGGGACGGCGATACGTAACGCCCCAAGACCACCAGTTTCAGGGACATGAGTGGCATGCTTTGGGGACGGCGATACATAACTCCCCAAAGTCATGGATTTGCACTTCTGGCTCCAGTTAGGTGTATGAGGGATGGCGATACGTAACGCCCCCATGCATCAAATCTTTCTACAGCACTAGAGATAATTTTCTCAGAAAGTTTTCAGAAAAAGGATTTCTAGTTTGAAAGAGAAAGAACCAGTTTACAAGGAAAGTTTCAGAAAAGCTTTAAGTATAAATGGTTTCATATAATGTTCTAATCCAGTATCTTATTTTGTAGCTCCACTCACTGAGATCCTCTGGACTCAATCCACCACTTCCCAGTTCTTTTGCAGGATACTTCTTTTGGTGAGCCATGTGCTATTTTGGAGACCTAGTTCAATGACAAGTGTTACACTGCAGTCACTAGTTGTCGGGTCCATCATTCCAGAGCTATATTCATATAGAGTGTAGTCTTCTGAGAAGTCATTTCATTGTATTATTGACATGAGTGTGATGTTGTATACACATTGTATTTAATCTTGGTCATGTATATATGCATGTGTTTGTATTCATAATCTTGCATGCAAGTTTGTTTAAGTATTCAAGATTACATGTGTGGTTTAGTGAACATTGCTTAACACGAAGATAACAGCAAGTGTCCCAGTGCATGAGTTGAGGCTTAGGCGACAATGGTATCTGTTGCTTGCCGGTGGTCCAAAAAAATTGAAAATTTCTACCCAACCCGAAAATTTCGGACTGGGCAACGGGTTTGATGCTAAAACCCGACCCGACCCGTCCCTATAATATTTATTATTTTTCTAAATTTTTATTATTTTTCTAAAAATATTATTGATTTTCTAAAAATTTTATTATTATTTTTAAAGTTTTTACTTTTATTTCATTTGTTTATTATTTTTTTGTATTAAAACTTTATATATATTATATTTTTTGGGACATAAAATAACTAATATTTATATTTCAAAATAATTAATTCATTAAAATTTTTTTTTTTCTGCCGACCGCACCCGATCGGGTTTCACCTTCGCGTGACCCGACCCGCAACCCGACCTCTGCGTGACCCGACCCGATCAGATCTCACAAAATTTTAAAAAATCCGACCCGACCCGACCCATGAACACCCCTATCACCGATGGTGATAGCCTGATTCTAGAATGTTACATTTCACCATACGAATACATGGATGAGTTTGAAATTAAGAAAAAAAATCAAATAATTTAAAAATAAAATGAAAGCACCCTCTCAACAGCTACTTATCTTTCCTGACAAAACTTGAGCAAGAAACTAAAAAGAAATGGAGGGAGAGATAGTAGTTTCCATTTCATTATCAGCGGATGTACCATTACCAAATACCAACTTTACCTTTCTTTGGCCTTTTCTTTTTCTTCAAGTACATCTCTTTGTAAAATACGGTTGTTGGAAGGTCTAGTTGAGTGTTCTCTAACCTCACTTGCTCTAAACGTACTCTTACAGAGGATTCTGATAAAATCACTTCTCATTTTTCTTGCTTATACTTGTAATCATTTCCATTTTCTTCAATTTTTGCTTTTGCATCAAATCCAAATTTGATACAATTTCAGGCTCTGACATTGTTATGGAACTTCTCCATCGAATTGTGTGTTTCATGTAATATAATCTGTCACTGCAATTGTTGAACTTAATTGGAGTGATTATGCCTTTCGGGTTGGTTTCAGCATGGAACAAGCGCAGACGAAGCAAGTCCCAGGATCATTCAGACCCTTGTATCTTTTTCTCTTGTTCTTGTTCCTGTGATATCCTGCAAATATTGTTTTTCCACTGTTTCAATATCTACCTACCTGTTTTCAGGGGTTTACAGATCAGTAGAGTACTGGAAACTCGAAGATCAAGCAACCCAACCACCCAAAAGACATTGCGGATCATCAGTATTCACAGTTAAGGAAATGGAAGAGGCAACATGCTCTTTCAGCGATGAGAATTTTCTGGGAAAAGGAGGGTTTGGCCGGGTTTACAAGGGCACTCTGCGGTCAGGAGAGGTATTTTACATGATCTAATTATATTCCTTCCACGGAATTATTAGAGAACTAATGATTAATACAACTGCTTAAATTCTTAGACGCTTAAAACATTTTTACCTTTTGGAATCTTAAGATCGTTGCAATCAAGAAAATGGAGCTGCCGCGATTTAAAGAAGCTGAGGGTGAACATGAGTTCCGCGTAGAAGTTGATATCTTGAGCAGACTTGACCATCCAAATCTGGTTTCTTTGATAGGCTATTGTGCTGATGGGAAGCACCGGTTTCTAGTGTATGAATACATGCAAAAAGGGAACCTGCAAGACCACTTAAATGGTTAGTTTTACAGACAATATCTCCTTTACCTTACATCTTCCTTCCTCCGAAAATTTAACAATATTCTTCTATTCAATGCTAGGAATTGGGGAAGCAAAAATGGGTTGGCCGTTAAGGCTCAAAGTGTCACTTGAAGCAGCAAAAGGGCTTGCTTATCTCCACTCAAGTTCTGCTGTTGGGATACCAATTGTCCACAGAGATTTCAAATCCACCAATGTTCTACTAAGTGCCAACTTTGAAGCAAAGGTAACAGAGTTGGAGGATTTTTCATGAGTGATTAAAAATTGTAGGCACTATTTGCATAGCAGATAGAGAATTCTCAAATAAAAACTGCTATTTCTTAGATATCTGATTTCGGCCTCGCAAAGTTGATGCCAGAAGGTCAGGAGACTTATGTCACTGCCAGAGTTCTGGGCACATTTGGCTATTTCGATCCTGAGTATACATCGGTATGCCTCTGCCACAAGAACAATTTTCTGACTCCATGTTCATTATCAGTATCACTTGTCCACGTTGTTGTTAAAACCACTCATGCATTCTCAAAAATGTTTTCGTTATTCATTGGCCTCCACCAATAAATAAATAAATGACAAACGAATTCCTTTCAAGGCTCTATTTTATTGTCATGCAGCTATCAATGACTTTTAAGAGCATGACTTTATTTTTTCCTAATACGTCATGTAATTTACAAAAGGAAAATCATATGATAAGTCTATCATTTTAGCCTACAAGTGAGCATTCAAAATAAAATTATATGTAGAAGACGCTGGTATTATATGTTAGTTCCTCTGCTACTTATGTTAGTTTTTGACAGACAGGGAAACTCACTTTACAAAGTGATGTTTATGCATTTGGAGTGGTTCTTCTAGAGCTCTTGACAGGACGGAGAGCTGTGGACTTAAATCAAGGGCCAAATGATCAAAACCTTGTATTACAGGTAGGATAAAACTGTCATTCCAACAATTCTGGTTTTGCAAATTTCACGGACACATGTGGAATGATAAAAATGGTGGTTCTTTTTCAGGTGAGGCACATATTAAATGATCGGAAGAAGTTGCGCAAGGTGATAGATCCAGAGCTTAGCCGAAGTTCATACACCATGGAATCTATAGCAATGTTTTCAAATCTGGCATCACGTTGTGTCCGTACTGAGAGTAGCGAGAGGCCCTCAATGGCTGAATGTGTAAAACAACTCCAACTGATTATCTATACAAATTCAATAGGCTTGACCACGCCCATGCATGCCCTTAGAATGGTCTGACAAAGCCAAAATGTACTGTTATATATAATAATTATTCTTTGTTTTCTTTCTTTGGATTCTTAGAACATGGAATTTGAAGTACATAGAGTATCAAAATGAACTAATTTCATGAGGGGCCCGGGAAAAAAATTTGGATGAGTTTTTATCTGTTATGATAGAACAAAATCAAGTAGGATTAAGTTGAGGGTTATTGTGTTTCAACGGAAAAAGGAGAACCTATTAAAGAACTACCGTCATAAGGATCATTTCCCTGTATGTCTGGTTTTTGTCTATTAATCACAGCTGTTTCTATGAGTTGTATAACATTAATGAGTACTCATTCCGTACATAATCACAGTTAAATTGTGATTTTCAAATAATAAAAAAAAAAAATTAATTAAATAACTTTTTATATACACAACTACTTAAAAATAGTTTAAAATTATAATTTTGTACCCATTCTCTACTTAAGATATAACAACTATCACTACTAGCTATAAAATGTTCCAAAACAAGAAATATACGATTGATGGTGACTTTCAGCCTCGAAGAACTCTAAAACCCGAAGAGGGGTATAATGTGGTTTGCACTTAATAGATGGACCAAGGCCCTTGTTCTAAGGGTTTTAAGGGGGAATATCGGTAACGCAGCGGAATAGTGGAAAATCAAAATTTTCCGATTTCAAAATTTTTCTTTGATCAATTAAATAAACTTATTTATTTAATTATCCAATTATCAAATTCTGAAAAATTACACAAAAGATCAAATTTCTTGGTAATTACCGAATTGCCCCAAAACTTTGTAAATTGATCATTTTAGTCCAAAAGTTGTCAAATACAATTTTGGATGATTCTAAATCCTTTCTAAATTATTTTTCAACACATCTAATGCATCAAAATCAAATTTCACACAAATCCCCAATTTTTGAGCTATTTGCCGTGAACCCCCAAAATTTCCAACTAATTTCAATTTGGTCCCTTTTGTTCAAAACAAGCCAAGATCAAATCCAATCAACCTAAAATTTTACATACATCATATTCATACCATAATGCATCATATATATGAAAAGCCCCAAATTTGGAGTGGGTTAAGAACCCTAATTTTACAATTTCATCAAATTGACCAATTTCACCAAATTTACAAAATCCAACACTTTAATCCATTCAATACTTCACCAATCTAGGCTCGCCACTTTGAAAAAACTCTAGAACAATTCTAGGTCACCAAGGAGTGGCTTACCAACTCTAGAATGACAACTTGATTTTCTAAAAATCAAAAGTAAAGCTTTGAAACAATTTCAAGCTTACTTACATGCTTCAATCTTTCATCAAAGTTCACAACCATATAAACACAAACTATAAGAGTAGAGATAACATCAAAGCATCACAAAATGAAGCTAAGCATATTAGAAATATTTTCTATGTTGACGACTTTAAAGAAAAACTTACAAAAACAAGATTTTTCCAAGCTTTCTTCTTTAGCCTCCAAGCCTTTTCTCTCAATTTCTTTTATGTTTATTTGGTATCAAATGAACTTGTTAAACCCTAAAATGAAACAAAACAATATATACTCACCCAAATCTAGCCCTTGGCCGAAATTGTAGTGAGATATACAAAATATCATGATATTTTTATTTCATTTAATTTTGCTTATCAACTTGCAACTTTAATCATCAAACAATTTAATGAATAAAGTAAGTCAACAATTGCAACTCAAAAAAAACCATTATATTTATTTTAGGTGTAGGCCGAATTTAGCAAATAAAAATGGAAAATGGAAATTTCAATTTTAACAATTAAAACAAATATTCAAGGAAGTCAAATTCAATTTGACAACCTTTTCCTTTAATGTAAAGTCAAACATTTACACTTATAATTATTTCCTAACTTTATCATTTGGTGAGATATTTATATTTTAATTATATTAATCATTTAACAATTAAATAATTAAATAATTAATTAAATACAAATATCTCAAATATATGTATTATATTTACTTTAAATATCTCAAATACATATATTAATGATATATGTCAAATACCTTTATTTGACAATTTATTAATGTGTATTTAATAATATCATATATTAAATACAAATACACATTAATTAGGAAATGACGGTTCGGCCCGTTCGCATGTATTTTTCGTTTAACGTTTAAACGATTTATAAATAATCATCATTATTCATAAAAGTTGTCACACCCGTCCCCTTAGGTAGGGTAGGGGTGAGACGGAGACTAAAAACTGGCAGAGTTTCCCCTGTAATATGGACTAATCCTCCAAATACAAGGAAAAATCTAAACTGAAAAATAAAATCTCATCATAAAACTAGGATCTCCATGATCCATGATCCAAACATAATATCCATAAAGGAAACACAATAACCTCAGAATCAATTAAAGGCTCAATGCCTATAATCACATAACAAATTCTTCCAAGAAATACATATCTAGAAATACAGTCTCAAAACATAATAAAGACACTCTACTGTTGGCACAACCTTTTCTCTACTGGCAGGAATAACGATGAAACAGCAGATGACAGAACGATCTACTAAACTGCTGAACTGAAATGTTAAGGAGTGGGGGGTAAGCTCACGCTTAGTGCAATGGATCACAGCTCAGTGCCGTGGATAATCAAGTAACAAAGTGGATCGAACAAGTCTTTCATAATATAAATAAATACATAAGCTGTAAATCGATATCTCAAACATTTACTTGAAATTGTAATCTCATTTCTCATAAAACTCATTTCTCATAAAACTCAAATCATAAATCTCATTTCTCATAAAACTCAAATCATAAATCTCATTTCTCATAAAACTCAAATCATAAATCTCATTTCTCATAAAACTCAAATCATAAATCTCATTTCTCATAAAACTCATACTGCTCAAAAATACTTTGATAAAGATAAATCTGTTTATTCATCTATATGCACAACCTCATGACAAATACGGCAAAGCTGGCAACATGGGGCTTCCCCACGGCAAAACTGGCATCCGGAGCAAACTGGCAACGTGAGACCTTATCTCACGGCAATAACTGGCAACATGAGACCTTATCTCATGGCAATAATCTGGCACATATAAGTACACGGGGTGCATCCTAACATAAAAATCATTTCCAAAATCCATGCTCATATATCTCAAATCATGCAAGTTTCTCATATATCACAACACATGATGATTCAACATATCAATATTCGATCCATACCTTATAGCAAAATATATAAACTTTCTGAAAACAAACTCATTTAATGCATTACCTTAAAATTCATTTAAGAAAACATACATACTATATACTTTTGAAAACATCAATGTTACAGGTTTATCCACGCACCTGGTGAGCTGACTACTGAGAAAGAAACTATGCAACAGGACCGTCCCTGCTTACTGTATCACGATCACCTAACAGAAAAAGAATTTACTATAAGGAACAAATCCTAACTAGAATAAATGAAAGAATGCAAGAAACGTGATTCAGTCGTTCTCGCAATCCTAACGAAATTTAAGATTCGGAGGTCCATTACTACTCGGAATGGTCTGAAATTCGCGGAGGAGACTCGGGAAGTCGGCGCGAAGATACTGTCTGGCGCGTGGGCTCCACTCGCCACCGCCACTGTCCGCGAGTGTGCTTCACGCGCCGCCACTTGAGTGGCGCGTGAGCACCACGCTCCGGCCAAAAACCAGATTTTCTGGTGGCCGTGAATTCCTCTCCTCATTTCGGTTCTAATGGCGCTGACGGTTTGTCGATCGGAGTTCCGGATCAACGGGAAATCGAGAAAAACCATAAAAAGTTCTTACCGATATCTCTACAAAAATTGGAAGTTTCCCAAGATGAAACCACCACCAAAATGATCCTCTCGACGAGATCTACACTTTTCCTTAAAGGCTCGGTTGGGTTTGAGCTACGGATAGGTCGGATCAAGGCCAAAACTAAATTTCCTCCTTTTTTTTTTCTTCTTTTCTCTTCTTCTCTCTCTCGTGTCTGCTTATCTTTCTTCCTCTCTGTCTCTTTCCTTCTTTCTTATCTCTAGTATATCTATTCTTACTTATCTTTTCTTTTTTTTTTTTATAATCTGTATGTGCGTAATATATATGTAAATAAATACTAATATGGCAAAATTCGTTTGCCACCCTAAACTTGTCCTAAACCACATCTTTAATTCCAACTTCCACAAACTTAATAATTTAGTCCGTAAATTTATTTGGGGTTTACAACTCTCTCCCCCTAAAAAAAAATTTCGTCCTCGAAATTCACATACCAGATGGTGGGAACAAATGAGGATATTTATTCCTCATGTCTTCCTCAAGCTCCCAAGTTGCTTCTGCCTTCGAGTGTTTACCCCACAAAACTTTTACCAATGGAATCGTCCTGTTTCTCAGCTGTCTCAACTCTCTAGCTAGAATTCCCACTGGTTCTTCAGCATATGTCAAGTCTTCTCTCAACTCAACTGGTTGTTCCTGCAAAATGTGGGAGGGATCTGATCTGTACTTCCTCAACATGGACACATGGAAAACATTGTGAATCTTTGACAATTCATGTGGCAATGCTAATCTGTAGGCAACCGGTCCAATTCGCTCCACTATCTCATATGGCCCAATAAACCGAGGACTTAACTTTCCTTTCTTGCCAAATCTCATGACACTCTTCCAAGGAGAAATCTTCAAAAATACCTTGTCTCCCACCTGATACTCGATGTCCTTCCTTTTTAGATATGCGTAACTCTTCTGTCTATCTTGAGCTGTCTTCAACTTTGATCTGATCACTTCTATCTTACCAACAGTAATCTGAACAATCTCAGGACCTAAGAGTTTCCTCTCACCTGCTTCATCCCAACATAAAGGAGTTCTACATTTCCTTCCATATAATGCCTCATAAGGTGCCATGCCCAAACTAGCATGGTAACTATTATTGTAAGCAAACTCCATCAAAGATAGATGTTGATCCCAACTACCTTTGAATTCCAAAACACAAGCTCTCAACATATCTTCTAAAGTCTGTATGGTTCTCTCTGACTGCCCATCTGTCTGAGGATGAAAAGAAGTACTGAACTTCACTTTAGTACCCAAAGCCTCTTGTAGACTTGGCCAGAATCTGGAGGTAAATCTTGGATCTCTGTCTGATACGATTGACACTGGAGTTCCATGAAGTCTCACTATCTCATCAACATAGAGCTCTGCTAACTTATTCAAAGAATAATCTACTCTGACAGGTAGAAAATGAGCTGATTTAGTCAATCTGTCAACAATCACCCATACTGAATCATGTCCTTTCTTCGTACGAGGCAGTCCTGACACGAAGTCCATAGTGATGTGTTCCCACTTCCACTCAGGAATAGGAAGTGATTGCAAGGTACCTGCTGGATGCTGATGTTCTGCTTTAATCTGCTGACACGATAAACACTTTGATACAAACTCTGCTATCTCTTTCTTCATGCCTTTCCACCAATAATTCTCCTTGAGAGTTCTATACATCTTAGTGCTGCCTGGATGCATAGAATAAGCAGAACAATGGGCTTCTTCCATGATCTCTCTCTTCAAGCTCTCAACTTCAGGTACACATAATCTATCTTCATACATTAATGTGTTCATCATCAAGCAAGAAATCTGAACGTTCTTTCCTTTTTACTTCATCAATATCTTCATAAAACTAGCATCCTGAGTCTGAGCTTCCCTGACTCTCTCTACTAAAATAGGCCTGACTTTAAGAGTTGCTAATAGAGATCCTGAATCACCAACTGATAAGTCAACTCTCAAAGATCTGAGTTCCACTAGCAATGGCAACTGTAGAACTTCCATATGAGCTAGAATACTCGATGACTTCCTACTAAGAGCATCTGCTACACATTAGCCTTCCCCGGATGATAGTCAATAGTACAATCATAATCTTTCAATAACTCGATCCAGCGTCTCTGTCTCATATTTAACTCCTTCTGCGTGAGTAAATACTTGAGACTCTTATGATCCGTGAAGATTTCACATTTCTCTCCATACAAATAATGTCTCCAAATCTTCAGTGCGAATACTACTGCAGCTAACTCCAAATCATGAGTAGGATAATTCAATTCATGAGGTCTAAGCTGTCGAGAAGCATAAGATATCACCTTCCCATGCTGCATCAACACACAACCCAAACCTTTCCTCGAGGCATCGCTATACACCACAAATTCACCAATGTTTGATGGAAGAGTAAGCACTGGAGCAGTTGTCAAACACTTCTTAAGTTTATCAAAGCTTTGCTGACATTCCTCAGTCCACACAAATTTTGCATTCTTTTTCAAAAGTTTCGTCAATGGTGCTGCAATGATAGAAAATCCCTGAACAAAACGTCGGTAGTAGCCTGCTAAACCCAAGAAACTCCGTATCTCAGTCGCATTGGTAGGCGATTCCCAATTAACCACTGCTTCTATCTTTTTGGGATCTACCAAAATGCCATCTGCAGAAATGACATGGCCTAAGAATGCAATTCTGTCAAGCCAAAACTCACACTTGCTAAACTTGGCATACAACTCCTTCTCCCTCAGAGTCTGTAAGACGATTCTTAGATGTTCTTCATGCTCATCTCTGCTACTAGAATACACTAAGATATCGTCAATAAACACAATGACAAACTTATCCAAATAATGTTTGAATACCCGATTCATCAAGTCCATAAAAGCAGCTGGTGCATTAGTTAAACCAAATGGCATTACTAAAAACTCATAATGTCCATATCGAGTTCTAAAAGCCGTCTTAGGTATATCTGCTTCCTTCACCTTTAGCTGGTGGTACCCTGATCTCAAGTCTATTTTGGAGAATACCTTGGCTCCCCGTAATTGATCGAAAAGATCATCAATCCGAGGTAAAGGATATTTATTACGAATGGTAACCTTATTCAATTTCCGATAATCGATACACAATCTCATGGAACCATCTTTCTTCTTCACGAATAACACTGGTGCACCCCATGGTGAAAAACTAGGCTTTATAAAGCCTTTATCTAGCAGTTCTTGCAATTGTATCTTCAACTCTTTCAACTCTACAGGAGCCATCCTGTAAGGAGCAAGGGATATAGGGGCTGTACCAGGAATTACATCGATGCCGAAATCAACTTCTCTATCCTGTCCAAGAAATTTCCAGCTACAATGGGATCCTTCTTCCCATCAAACTCAACAGCTCCTCTATCTTTCATTCCTTTAGCAATATTATCTTCATTAACTAAAGGAGTTACCTGAGCTGGACCATGACCCCATGCTGGAGGGTAGTAATACGGATAAGGGTAAGCACCAGGAGGAATATCTGCTGGTGGAGGAGCATAATAAGGTGGAGGGTAGTAACCTGGAGGAGGTATAGGATAACCCTGATTTACTGGAGGAGGTGGAGGAGGTGCTGGAATATCTCCCTGAGGTGCTGCAGGGGCTGGAGGAACATTACTACGAGGAGAATGATGAACTGGGGTACTATCCCCGAAAACCGAAGCTATGGAATCTTCTACAACAAGATTAGGGTTCCCTTCAAAAGGTTCCCCATCAAAAGAATTAACCTCCTCATCAATTGGAGGTACCCTAGAAGGTTTGCCAACATCTGCTAACCTACGAGTATGGACTCGACCTGCACCTCGAACTCTGAGACGCGGAGGCATCTGAAAACACATGAAAGATGTCAACCGCTAAAAGACATAGAATAACTAATCAAGAAAATGAAGTGTCTACAGAATCTATGAACCCTGGGCTCTGATACCACTAAATGTCACACCCGTCCCCTTAGGTAGGGTAGGGGTGAGACGGAGACTAAAAACTGGCAGAGTTTCCCCTGTAATATGGACTAATCCTCCAAATACAAGGAAAAATCTAAACTGAAAAATAAAATCTCATCATAAAACTAGGATCTCCATGATCCAACTCAACATAATATCCATAAAGGAAACACAATAACCTCAGAATCAATTAAAGGCTCAATGCCTATAATCACATAACAAATTCTTCCAAGAAATACATATCTAGAAATACAGTCTCAAAACATAATAAAGACACTCTACTGTTGGCACAACCTTTTCTCTACTGGCAGGAATAACGATGAAACAGCAGATGACAGAACGATCTACTAAACTGCTGAACCTGAAATGTTAAGGAGTGGGGGGTAAGCTCACGCTTAGTGCAATGGATCACAGCTCAGTGCCGTGGATAATCAAGTAACAAAGTGGATCGAACAAGTCTTTCATAATATAAATAAATACATAAGCTGTAAATCGATATCTCAAACATTTACTTGAAATTGTAATCTCATTTCTCATAAACTCATTTCTCATAAAACTCAAATCATAAATCTCATTTCTCATAAAACTCAAATCATAAATCTCATTTCTCATAAAACTCAAATCATAAATCTCATTTCTCATAAAACTCAAATCATAAATCTCATTTCTCATAAAACTCATACTGCTCAAAAATACTTTGATAAAGATAATCTGTTTATTCATCTATATGCACAACCTCATGACAAATACGGCAAAGCTGGCAACATGGGGCTTCCCCACGGCAAAACTGGCATCCGGAGCAAACTGGCAACGTGAGACCTTATCTCACGGCAATAACTGGCAACATGAGACCTTATCTCATGGCAATAATCTGGCACATATAAGTACACGGGGTGCATCCTAACATAAAAATCATTTCCAAAATCCATGCTCATATATCTCAAATCATGCAAGTTTCTCATATATCACAAACACATGATTTCAACATAATCAATATTCGATCCATACCTTATAGCAAAATATATAAACTTTCTGAAAACAAACTCATTTAATGCATTACCTTAAAATTCATTTAAGAAAACATACATACTATATACTTTTGAAAACATCAATGTTACAGGTTTATCCACGCACCTGGTGAGCTGACTACTGAGAAAGAAACTATGCAACAGGACCGTCCCTGCTTACTGTATCACGATCACCTAACAGAAAAAGAATTTACTATAAGGAACATAATCCTAACTAGAATAAATGAAAGAATATGCAAGAAACGTGATTCAGTCGTTCTCGCAATCCTAACGAAATTTAAGATTCGGAGGTCCATTACTACTCGGAATGGTCTGAAATTCGCGGAGGAGACTCGGGAAGTCGGCCCGAAGATACTGTCTGGCGCGTGGGCTCCACTCGCCACCGCCACTGTCCGCGAGTGTGCTTCACGCGCCGCCACTTGAGTGGCGCGTGAGCACCACGCTCCGGCCAAAAACCAGATTTTCTGGTGGCCGTGAATTCCTCTCCTCATTTCGGTTCTAATGGCGCTGACGGTTTGTCGATCGGAGTTCCGGATCAACGGGAAATCGAGAAAAACCATAAAAAGTTTCTTACCGATATCTCTACAAAAATTGGAAGTTTCCCAAGATGAAACCACCACCAAAATGATCCTCTCGACGAGATCTACACTTTTCCTTAAAGGCTCGGTTGGGTTTGAGCTACGGATAGGTCGGATCAAGGCCAAAACTAAATTTCCTCCTTTTTTTTTCTTCTTTTCTCTTTCTTCTCTCTCTCGTGTCTGCTTATCTTTCTTCCTCTCTGTCTCTTTCCTTCTTTCTTATCTCTAGTATATCTATTCTTACTTATCTTTTCTTTTTTTTTTTATAATCTGTATGTGCGTAAATAATATGTAAATAAATACTAATATGGCAAAATTCGTTTGCCACCCTAAACTTGTCCTAAACCACATCTTTAATTCCAACTTCCACAAACTTAATAATTTAGTCCGTAAATTTATTTGGGGTGTTACAAAAGTTGCCCTAGAGCTCTACGAGTATATTTCATTAGTGAGACTCTCTAGATTCAGGTATATCCGTCACAAAATCAAATTTCATGTCATAATTTACCCACCCGTAAATTATGACGACCACAGATAAACTAGCTGAATCATACAGGTCGAGATCATTGCATACGTATAATCCCTCCGTCACAGGTATCCGGATAATCCCAGAGATATAGATGTAAATGTCAAATCTCTATAGGTATTATCTCGTCGACGTATCTATTAGCAATCTATAAATAACATTCGGAAATTACTTCGGAAGTATACTGTGGCCACAGATTTAACAAACTGCTAATCATATATGGACTACCTATGCTCTGTACTGACCGGCGTAAACACACACGTATAACGCAAGCGCACGTATCGTTCAAGTAGTATAAAAATATCGATCCCACGAGGACTTAATATCTAAACTATTAATTTTATGAGGTCAAATGATTACTAATATCTAACAAGTTGATTGATTGATTTAAAATGGTGACGATTCTAAATTTAAAAACAAGTAAATAAAATGGTTCGAAGTAGGTTGGTGGAAATTCAAATTATAAAAACTATCCAGGGTTGTGATTTATTCCAATATTATTTAAAAGATGAAGTGGTTATCTTATAGTTGGGTAAAATATTGATTTATTAACCTGGAACACTAAATTATGTAAAAGCCTCTTCCGATGTCAATTACAAATACCTAGTATAATCCATTGAACCATATGTCTATGTCAACCAAATTACCTAGATTCATTAAGTTTGAGTTCCAATTATGGCTACCCCCGCCCGACAGGTATATTCCTATCCTGTAAGGAAATCTATTAAAGGGTTATCTATCCTCAAGGAAGATCGTGGGCTATTGAGTCTAAGGTCTTAAACTTAAAATCCCTATGTCTAGTTCATTTTAAGTTTACCTAATCAATTTTATTAATGGCCAGTTAATAAAAAGTATTAAGATTAAGACTCAATAAATAAATCTTTAAATTACCCAACCTATAATCTAACCCTTATAAAACAGTGATATTGAAATTCATCACAACCCCAGATAACTGGCTTAGTTACGACACATATTTACGGGTAGTAAAAACTTAAATAAAATAAAAGACATAAAGTAAATTGCTGAAAAATTAAATACTAAAAAGTAAATTGCTGAAAAGTAAATAAAGTAAAAGTAAAAAGTAAAAAGTAAAAAAAATTAAAATTAAATTACTGAAAGTAAATTGTTGAAATTAAATAAAGTAAAAGTATAATAAAAGAGAATGCTGGGGTTAGAGGATTGTAGGACACAGGACCTGGGCGACGCCGTTCCTAGGCTCGCGGCCTAGTTGGGAAGGATTACATAACATGGAGTCGCCACCCGGTGTGAACCGGGACAAAGATTTAAGGCCGCACTCACCCCTCGCAAGGGAAAACCTCAAACCGTTGGGTTCGGAATGGTCCCTTACTTATGTCACTTGTAATGAAAGGATTCATGTAATAATTTAAACAAGCTGAAGTAACACTTATTCCTAAGGGTATCATGCTTCTAAATTCACATTTATAAAATAAAATATACGCCTAAATATACATGTATTTCACATATATCTTACATTTAAATTTGCATGCTTAACATATATCAAGATAGCAACTAACATACAACTTTACTTGCATATCACATTCAGGAAAAAAACACAAGCACACATATTAACCATACAAGCACACATATGGGCACTTTTCAAGTGGTACGTGGAATTGTGGCCCAAGTACAGACCGCACTACCGTCCATTCGGAATCGGCTACGGAATTTACGTCTGGTTTCCATCCGATATACCGCAAGAAATAATGCTCAAATGTTATCATGACATAAGCATACGAATTGTGACACATTTGCATAAGAAAGATCAACTAATAGGCAATTATGCATGAATATAATAAGACACTCAGTTCAGTGTGTGTGCGTTCGTGTAGCGTTCGTAAACGCGTTCGAACGGAAATGAAACAGAATGCTCATGTTCGAGTAGCGTTCGTAAACGCGTTCGAACGGAAATGAAACAGAATGCTCACATTCGAGTAGCGTTCGTAAACGCGTTCGAACGGAGACGAGACAGAATGCTCACGTTCGAGTAGCGTTCGTAAACGCGTTCGAATGGAGATGAGACAGAAAGCTCACGTTCGTATGGCGTTTGTTAACGCGTTCGAACGGATACGAGACCTGACACATAATAAGGCAAAAACACATGCGCGTTCGGGTTGCGTTCGTGAACGCGTTCGAACGGACACGGACCTGATGCAATACATAAACAGAAAATAAAAGGGCGCGGCGAAGCACTGCCGTAAAGGTGACCTTTTGGGGCTCTTGATCTCTCAAAGAGAGGACCTTTAGACCAACATGCTAAGCCCATACGCGTCATATCACACATGCAAGAATAGAACCAATCATATCAACCAAGTATGCCCGATTGAACGCATCTTACATCCAATCCGAACACACGTCAACCGGCGCGGCAAAGCATCGTGGTAAAGGGCTTTTAGCCCCTCCCCATAGGGGATCTCACAACACACTTACTAAGCCCATGCGCTCGATTGACTTATACATACGAAAATAAAGATAATAATATCAAACTAAGTATGCCGATGAACGTATCTTGCGTCCAACCGAACATACATCAACCGGCGCGGCGAAGTAGTGTCGCGAAGGTGGCCTTTTCGGCTCTTTGTCTCACAAATGGAGGACCTTTGGACTAACTCACTAAGCCCATGCGCTTGGTTGAATCATACAAAAATAAACAATATATTGAATTCAAGAGAAAACTAAATAAACAAAAAGCAACACAACGAAAGAGAGATGGTGCCGTTTACTCAAGCGGTACGTGGAGTTTTGGCCGAGTACAGATCATATTACCGTCCATTCGGAATCGGCTATGAAATTTATGTCCGGGTTTCCATCCGATATACCGCGAGAGTTGACACATCTCTCATTCATCTAATGCCAACACATATTACATCTCATAATTCATGCATATTTACATACTCAAAAATCACAACACACATTTCAACATTACAATCATACAAGAAATACTTAATAAATAATGCGGAAAAGGAAAACAAGTGTGAAAGATACCCTCAGGTCTAACCTTTTAAGCCGTCTCTCGGACTCACGTTCCACGAAGATCGAAAGGGGGGTAAAGCTCCGCAACTTTTCTTGTCCCTGGTTCAACGTCCTAGCTCACTGCTTCGCTGCTTTGCTTATTGTTCGAACTCCGTTATGCTCCTATTCGGCTCCTGTTTTGCTGCTCACTGCACGGGCTACCTGTTTCAATGTTTTCAAAGAACTATTCCAAGTTGTGTGGGTTCTTAGTGCAATAAAAGTGATTATTTTTAAGGTTATCTATGTAGTTTTCTAAGTTACTGTTTTTTAAGGATTTTGGGCTACTGTTTTAAGGTAATCTAGGAGGTTGTTTTGGCGTGTTTTAGAATTCGGCTATGGGTTGAGTTTGGGTTCGGCTATATGGAGGGTGGTCTTGTGGTGGTTTCTTTGTTTCTTTTTGTGTGTGTATGAAGTGTTTTCTCTTGGATGTGTTTTGGGTGTGAATTGTGTTGTGTGAAGGAGAGGATGGCCTTGGTTAGGGGTTGTTTATATAGAGAATGGCTAGGGTTTACAAGGGAAGAGATTTGTGCATTAAATTAGGATATGATTTAGTTTTAAACAAGGAAATCAAAGGATTGGGGGGGGGGACAAAATATTTTACTTTAGGAAGTTGTAATATTTAATTTGTGTTGGTTTAGGAATACAAATATTTTATATTGGTAAGTATCTTATTAGATTGGAAGTCAAATATATGATTGGCTTAATGGTTAAGATTGATTTAATTAGGCATATCTTTTTTTAGTTTAGTATGTGATTTGTTTAATTTAGGCATGATTTTAGTTTAAGTTGGTAATTGTTTATTTTAATTGGTAAATGGTTTAAATATTTTATTTAATGTTTAATATTTAATTTAATATTTAATTATTAATTTGGGATGTGTTTTATGGGCTTTGGGGAGCTAAATGGGCTGGGTGTGAGGCTAGCAGCAAAACCAGAATTACCGATACCGTTCGATCGCTCCCTCGAACGCTGACACACGAACGCCCGCAATCCGTTTTCCGTTCGAACGAAGTAACGAACGCAGCACCAACGAAGACAGTGAGCTTGTTATTCTGAATTCCCCCTTCCGATATCCGTTTCCCGCGGCTTTCATGACTCAAAAGGTAGTGCCTCCAAATGAGACTCATCATCGGGTTTCACATGCGAAAATGCAATGCCTACAAGGATCAACTTTTATTACTACTATTTTAGATATCTCCCTTAATATAATATATTAACTTTGCGTGATAATTACTAACCAGCCATATAGGCGGTATCTGATTAAGTCAAATTAATAATTAATTACCAACCGACCAACCAGGCGGTATCCATATTAAGTCAGGTTAAAACCAATTTATAATTAATTAC